>PVIA01002221.1:51526-223226 GCA_004024845.1 Tonatia bakeri | reverse complement strand
ATTTATGATTCATACAAGAGGCAATTTGTTTGCTGTTTGAAATTTTTGAAATATTTATCATTATGCTCTTGAAATAATGAAGAGAAAGCTGTTTCTGAAGCAATCCTCAGAAACTGGACTCTTAGCTCTGTTCTCGACTGACTAGTGTCTGGATACACTGCAGTTCGCGGAGAAATCTGTAAGCAGGACGAAGATGAAACAATCTTTGGGAGAGAGAGTTCAAAGACAAACATAAATCCTCTAGAGTATCCACACACAATGTACAAACAGCCCAAAGTTAGAGAATTCTAAATATAGGAAGAATCCAAATAAACAAACAAAAAAAATAACTGTACTAAAAAGATATTTAAAAAAATGGTAATTTATTTTAGAAATTTTCTATAATGACCAAAGAATAATTTGCTACAGTGCTCAGCAATAACTGATGCCAACTGCCAGGCTGTGGTCCAGACTATGTGGAGGAAGAGATGGCATCACTTACGAGAGAGTAAGTTGTACCTTGTTGGGACATCATGAAAGGTTTGTAGCTAAGACAAGAGTGGTAGCAATTCTTAGTCATTTACACGTGTTGGATGCTAGGACAATTTAGTTTTTCAGTCACATGCTTTGTGGACTCTTGATGTATCATTAATTGGGATAAGAAAGGTTCTGTTACAGAGCAGGAACAAGGGGGGCCCGGGACGGTGATGCTCTTACTGAAAAAGATTCGGGTCCGTCTTGTCCGCCGCCATAAAGGAAAGATATATCTCAATGCCAGAGATTTGTGAAAAGGAAAGGAAAACGTTTATTTTGTGCTATACAAAATTTAAGGCAGTGACCTAATGTCTTCATCAAAAATCTTAAAGTCCCTTAAAACACCCACTAATGCACACAGTTCTTTCTTCCCCCTTGCCCAGTATGGGGTACCGTATCTCAGGAAAGGAAATAGAAGTCCAGTTTCAGGCAATGTCTGGTTATTCCCAGTAATCCGTGCTTGGCTGGTAGGCCTCTCTCGGTTCTCAGCACCATCAGCTGTGTCGCCGGAATCTCTGCTAAAACCGGGTGACGGTTCCCCCTACTACTGCTGTGGGGGAACCCCCTCTGGCAAAGGTGCGTGGTCCTCTCTCCACTGCTCCAGCCATGTGGTCCTTTCTCCACCAGTCCAGCCACGTGGTCCTCTTTCCTCTGCAGGACCACGGGAGTCCCCACTCAGCCAAATCCGCATGGTTCTCCCCCTAATGGCTGCCGTGTCTGGGTTTAAATCCCCGCGCCAAACTTCCTCTGCAGCCCTATTTCCAACTCCTCCTACACTTGGCCATACTTGCCCTCAATCTGCTGTCCTTTCCAGCTTTTCTGGTCACCATCATGGGTCTGGGCAAGTGTCACCCCATGTCCTGGAACCAATCTCCTCCGAGCTCCCACCCAAGTGCTGAAACTCAGGGCACTTGCTCCTAGTCACGTCTCAGGGAGGTGTTCCTTTCCATCCCCCTAGCCAAGAGCATGGCCATAGCTATTTAGCATATTCAAGCAACCAGCCTAAGGCTACAGGTATGTTAAATGACCATACCATGGATTAGCTGCAAAGCTGCCCTGCATGTTCTTGCTCTGTGTGCCCCTTCCCCCAACTCACACCTGTGGTGGGGGGAAGAGGTAAAAAAACATCTTAGAACCTCTGGACACCTTGAGTTCTGGGCCCCATTTCAAATGTCCATTTGGGGTCCCCCCCTCTTGGCTACACCCTGTAACAGTTCCACACATTCCAGGCACATAGACCTTTATCCGTATAAAGTGAATTTTAGTTAATCGATTTTTTTTTTCTGGCTCATCTAGATGATCTCTGGTTAGAACTCAGCACTATTCTTCGTTCCTCCTTTCTAGGAGAAAGGGCTGGTAGAGAAGGCAACGTCAAAGGGAAAGCATTGAACGTTTGTGCTCACGAGGGGTTGCCGTTTTGAGTGCAGTGAGCGGGGCTCTCCATTACACTCTTCAGAGCTTCTCTTGGGACTCATCCCTGTGAAGCCTCTTCTTCCTTGAAGCTGGTGTGATGTGATGGGTTTGAAACTGCCTGTCTCTTAGAAATGGATCAGACCCTACAAGAACAGCTCAGACAAGCTTTCCTCTTGGCTTCAGGGATAATCAATAATCAATGTCCTCCCTCCTTCTCCCTTCCCTTTTCCCTCTTCCCTCTGACTTGTCCTTTCCTGAGTTCCCCTTTTCGTGCTCTCAGCAGGCAGAGATTAAAGTGCAGGGAAAAAGGATAAGGACGCTTCCTGAGCTGCCCTTGTATATTCTTCTGGTCCAGGTCTCATAGGCCGTCAGTGCTTAGGAGAGGAAGTCTTGTGATTTCCCTGAGGTCTGGCTGAGCTCACTGAAAGATTAATAGTGAAGTTTGGGGCCAGAGCTTAAATGTCATTAAATGTTCTTTTGTCTGGTCTTGACCTATGTTTACAAAGCTTCTACAGATTCTTCTGGGAGAGGGAAGCAGGTAGCTATGGGAGGGAAGGATCAGGGCATGTGGTCTCTGATCTTAGACCTCTCTAAGTCTGTTTGCCAGGGATGCAACTAATCACACTTATGACTATGATGGAAATGCCGCACATGAAGACAAGGCATTTGAAGTCTATATAGTTAAAGAGACTAAGAATAATATTTTGTTACATGTTTTTTACAGTAAATCTGTGAAACAGAAAGATCTTTATCCTGCTCATTTTTTAAAAAATTTTACTTACTCATTTTTAGAGGCAGGGAGAGGGAGGGAGAAAAAGAGAGGGAGAGAAACACTGATGTGAAAGAGAAACACCAAATGGTTGCCTCTCGTATGTGCCTCAACTGGGGACTGAACCTGCAACCCGGGTGTGTCCCCTGATGGGGAATCGAACTGGTGACCTCTCACTTTGTGGGATGATGTCCAACCAACTGAGACACACTGGTCAAGACTATCCTGCTCATTTGATAAAACTGAAGCTCAGGAAAATTTTATGTGTTTTACCTAAAATTATATGAAAGAGTCTATGTTTTCTGTATGAAGTTTTGGAGAAAGATTTAACTTTGCCCTTTAAATTTATTTGGCCTAGCTGAAATTATAAACATCAAACCAGGTTTTTGTATTTCCATTGAGCATCTGTGGTCTCTTACAAGGTAAAATGACAATGTAGTGGACCACCTGTCTGTTAGACATGACACTTGCTCCTGGTAGTGCAGAATTTCTAAAATATCAAATTAAGTAACTAATCAACACAACCACACATGAAGTAATCCAGAAGGCAATATTCCTATCACATTTCCTGATCATGCATGAAGCACTTTCTGAGTCCAATATCTAACACCTACATTTTAACAGTTAATATCCACACCCCAAAACATAAGCTAACATATTTGAACTCAAGGATACATACCCTTAGCTTTAGGTATCAATGCAAAGACCCTCACCAGCTCTGAAGGACTAGTATGAGGATACCTTGAGTAGGAAGACATCAGCTCAATTTGTAAAAGAGCTGACCCTAACATTGCCAGTTAGCATAGTGTACTTCTCAGGAAAGCTAATATTTGAATTTGCTATTACATGATAAAAAGTCACCATGTACATTTAACAGCCTTTATTCCTTTATTCTTAGAAAGAGGAAGTGTGTTACATCAAAGAAGTTGCAAGTCTTTATTTGCTAGAAACTTCCAAGTTTACTAAATTTTACTTTTCCTCTCAAGTCTTATTCTTTGTAACACAACACACACTTTTTTTTCCAGCAATACAATTTAAATCACCCTACACAGAATACTGAGAAATCTTAATTCCCCAGGTAGACTTTGCTGTTCTTCTACCTTTGCAGCCATTGCAATACATCATCATTACAATGTGAACCCCCAATCCCAAACACACACACTCTGCAGCAATTATCTCATGTCTTAGAAGGATATATACGAATGCCTATCTTTGCAACAGTTTGTTTTCAGGGCTGAGAGCAATTTTTGTGTTGTCAGAACTCAGCATAGTGCCTAGAATACAGCACACAGAATAATTGGTACAATGAGCCCTACCTGGTGTGGCTCAGTGGATTGAGTTCCAGCCTGAGAACCAAAGGGTCACCAGTTCGATTTCCAATCAGGGCACATGCCTGGGTTGCAGGCCAGTTCCCCGGTGGGGGTGGGGGTGCATGACAGGCAACCACACATTGATATTTCTCTCCCTTTCTCCTTCCCTTTCCCACTGTCTAAAAAATAAATAAATAAAATCTTTTTGAAAAAGCATAATTGGTACAATGAATGAATGTGTCGTTTTGTCTCTCCAACTATTTCTTTTTAAAAAAATCAATTTTAGAGAAGAAAGAGAGAAACATGGATTGGTTGTTCTACTTATTTACGCATTCACTGGTTGATTCCTATATGTGCCCTGACCAGGGATCGAACTCAACCTTGCTGTATGGGGATAATGCTCTCTCCAACTGAGCTACCTAGCCAGGGCCTACTCAACCATTTCTTGAGCTTCTTTGGGACATAGATGAGATCTTAAGTTATTCTGTATTCCCCATGTTACTTAACACAGTGCTGAGAACCTAGTCAAACTCCATAAATATGCACTGATTTATTTGCTGTGAAAGAGAACATTTCTCCCTAACCTAGATATACAAAAACAGAAGCCAGATATTAATCTGTCAAGAATGGTATAAAACAGATTTTTACATTGAATGGGAACTTACACATAATCACCTCTAAATTCTCTTCCAGTTTTGAAACTGTTATTTTTACATTTTTAAAGAGATTTAACTAGCATAGGCCTACAACCTTCATGGATTAGAATAAACCAGTATCATGAAAATATCGACATTACTCAAGAACTACTTGACTTCACGTAAAGATGGAGGTGTAAGTAAACATAGCTTGCCTCCTCGCAAAACCGCATCAAAATTACAACTAAACTATAGAACCACCATCACTCAGAAACTGACTTGAATGGAGGTCCGACAACTATGGAATTAAAGAAACTACATTCAACCTGACTGGTGGAGGAGTGGATAAGTGGAACAGGCTGGCCTTACATCTACATGTGGTGCATAAAGATTTGGGAGTGAGGAGTCCCAGCCCAACACCAAGCCACCCAGCCCAGGGTTCCAGTGCCAGGAAGATAAAACTCCATACCTTCTGGCTTCAAAAACCAGCAGGGACTGAGTCACTGGAAGAAACTTCTAGAGTCCCAAGCAGTTCCTCTTAAAGAACCTACTCATGGACTTACTCAGACTCATTCCCTCTGGGTTCTAGCACCAGGGTAGCAGCTTGAAAGGTACCAGTGGCATATAGGGAGGAACTAAAGTGTCTTGCATCAAGGCAAGAGCTGGGGAACGGCATTCTCCCAGACAGAAAGGCAGGCAGAGGCTACTGTCCCTTTTCTGAACTTGTCCCCCATAGGGCCACAGAGCAGGCAGACTGATGCCATACCTGAGACTCCATCAACCTGGTTCTCACTGTTTGTCCTGCCTTGGAGATGCCCTGAGGCTTTATCCCACCCAACTTATAGGCCCACCCAAGCAGTTAACAGTAACTTTTACATTGAATGGCTGCTCTTGGCTCATGCTTTACAACTTCCTAAATTCTCTCAAATAATCAACAACAGCCTCAGTGAGCTCCCAACCCTGAACCTCTTGAAAGTGGCTCTAGGTATGGCACTCTCAGAAGGCAGCCTAGGTTCACAGCTTGGCTTCACCTGGGAACCTTTAAGCCCAGCAGAAGTAGCAGTCATCTCCAGACTGCTTTATAGCTCATGTAGAATGGCCCTGGACAGAACTCAGGTGGGGACTGACTTGGCCTACACCACCTGGGAAACCCCAGAGCTTGCAAACCCAATGGACAGTCACAAAATATGTTGAAGCACCACCACCCTGCCCCCTGAACAGCTGATCCTCCATGGATGGTGGAGGTTGGTGGTCAGCAGTCACAGCCAGTCCTTGCAGGTGACTGGTCTGGGTAAATCCCTCCCATTAACTTGCCAACAACAACCTAGTCTTAACTAAAGAGGCGGGTATACCCAGTCCACACAAAGGGCACACATTGAGTACCCAGCTTTAGTGATAGGGAAGGCTGTGCCACTGCACCCTATAAGACACCTACTACATTAGGCCACACTACCAGGACATGGAGTCAAAGCAGCTCTACAAAACACACAGAAACAAACACAGGGAGGCTGCCAAAATGAGGAGACAAAGAAATGTGACCAACTGAAAGAACAGATCAAAACTCCAGAAAAGAACTAAACAAAATGAGCAATCTGTCAGACACAGAGTTCAAAACACTGGTTATAAGGATGCTCAGGGAACTTAGTGAGGACTTCAACAGCATAAAACAGATCCAGTCAGAAATGAAGGATACACTAATTGAAATAAAGAACAATTTACAGGAAAATAACAGTAGAATGGAGGAAGCCAAGAATCAAACCAATGATTTGGAATATAAGGAAGCAAAAAACAACCAATCAGAACAACAAAAAGAAAAAAGAATTAAAAAAAAGAGAGAGGATAGTGTAAGGTGTCTCTGTAAGTGTTCCAATATTTACATCACAAGGGTGCCAGAAGAAGAAGAGAAAGGGCAAGAAATTGGAAATTATTTGAAAAAAATAATGAAAGAAAACTTCCCTTATTTGGTGAAGGAAATAGATATGCAAGTCCAGGAAGCACAAAGAGTCCCAAACAAGACGGTGCAAAGAGGCCCACTCCAAGACACATCATATTTAAATGCCAAAGGTTAAAGATAAAAAGAGAATCTTAAAAGCAGTAAGATAAGAGCAGTTAGTTCTTACAGGGGAATTTCCATAAGACTGTCAGTCGATTTCTCAAGAGAAACTCTTCAGGGAAGAATGGATTGGCAAGAAATATTCAAAGTCATGGAAAGCAGGGATCTACAGCCAAGATTGCTCTATCCAGCAAAGCTATCATTTAGAATTGAAGGGCAGATAAAGAGCTTCCCAGACAAGAAAAAACTAAAGGAGTTCATCATCACCAAACCCCTATTATATGAAACCTTAACGGGACTTCTTTAAGAAGAAGATGACCAAAATTATCAACAATGAACTGGCAATAAATACATACCTATCAACATTTGTATCTAAAAAACAAACTAAGCAAACCAGAAAAACAGAGACAAAATCATAGATATGTACAGCATTTTGATGATTTCCAGATGGGAGGGGGTTTCTAGGTGGGAATGAGTGAAAAGGTGAGAGCATTAAGAAGTACAAACAGGTAGTTACAGAACAGCCATGGGGATGTCAAGTACAGTACAGGAAATGAAGTAGGCAAAGAACTTATATATGCATGACCCCTTGACAGGAACAATGGTGTGGGGACTGCCTGAGTGAGTGGGGGGTGCTGAATGGAGGGTGGCAAATGGGAAAAATGGGACAACTGTAATAGCATAATTAATAAAATTTTAAAAAATCTTCAAAAGACTATAGTATATTAGTTAATATACTGTATCACTTCATAAGAATAATATAAATAATTCTTGACTTATAAAATCCTTTGAAACTATTTCCTTTTTTATTATCCAGAACAAATCACATAGCACAGGGTGTTCATAAACATAAGCAAGTCCTCAGTAACTTACTTGAAAATGGTTGTTTAGAATGAAGGCACCATTTCCCCACAGAACAACATGGAGGTTTTCAGACTTCCAGGGCGGCTCATGAAGTTCCATTCAGGGAATAACGTCAAGCACTAATACTGTTATACAACTTCACCACCACTCATAATGATTAACTTTAGGATCCCGGCAATACCCTTGTCCACATCACATCCGTATGAATGGCAGTCATCAGATAAGGAAAACCTACTTTTCACCATGACAGTCAACTAAAATCCTATTATAAAAGAGCCACATTTGGATACAACATAAATTCTAGGTTCTGTAAAATACAGGGTGGGGCAAAAGTAGGTTTATAGTCTGAGTGTGTGGAAGTTTTTTCTTGTATCATTACTTAATCCTTGTACTATTTTTCATACAAACACTGTAAACCTGCTTTTGCCCCACCCTGTAGACTCCGTTGGTCTCATTGAGAAAACTCTGTGACTGGGCCTATGAAGTGCCTGAATTTCTGCAATTTGTTAAGTTTCTTGGCCATAACAGCATGATTTCTTTTTCTACCCAGTCTTTAGCTATAGTTTTCCATATATGAAGTCACGTAAGCATTAGAAATCAGGATCTCTTGGTTTCTTCTCAGCTTACCACTGCAGTACACCCTCAGAGGACTTTCCCCCCAAGTTTACTGCATAAACGTAAAGCCCTGTCTCATTTCTTTGGTACTGGATTTATGCTAACTGTTATTCTAAAGATGATGATCTTCAGAAGGCCACAGTTAATCTCTGATAACACTAAAGAAAAGCCATTTGTCACTGGCTGCTTTTTATCCTTTTTTGCAGGAAGTCTGATTTTTATTATCCCCTCATTAATTATCCCAGACAAAGTTTTACTTCATTGGCGTATGAGGCAATTTGTAAACTGCGTTTGTATAGTTATTTTTATTAATACAGTGAATTCTTAGAGACGGTGGAGCACATAATGCACTCACTCAGCACATTTGTTTCTCGGTGCACGTCAGGCCTGCGACACGCAAACAGCTGCAAAGATGAGCCAGACACAGATCCTGCCATTAGCAGCTTTAAGTCCTGTAGCACCCACGATATGTGCTCCTAACATTTTCTGCTACACTCTGGCCAATTAAGTGTCAACAGTGAGGTGATGCTCATTGTTGGTCCCAGGTTATAAACACTGCAGGATTAAATTCTTTGTCCTAACTCTGGCAAGTGGTGTTTGAAGTTGGAAGCTTAAATCTAAGACACCAGATGTTCGGGGAAGCACGAGTGCTCCAAGGCATTAGCAGTGATGCTCAATTCATGTCAACAGCGATGCCAAGCCCTACAAAGTGGATCCAAGTAAGAAAAAGCTGAAAGCGGCCAGTCTCCCCCACGCTCCTTCTATACCTGCCACACTGGCCTCTTCTGTGGACTTTGCCTGGAATATTCTTCCTCCAGACACGCACAGACCTCCCTAGCTCAGCTGCTTTAGTGCTCCTCAAATGTCACCTTTGCAGAGAGAACTTCCTTGACCACCCTATTTAAAGTAGGACTTCTGTCACTCTGTCCTTACACGGTTTTTTCCCCCCCTTACAGCACTTATATCTGACGTTGTATTTTAAATGCATTGGTTCATTTTATTTTTTGGCAAGATCTTGTCATTTTAATCACAGCCTAATCCACTGCCCAGAACTATTTATCACATTGATCTCATGACACATGGATTCCCCTTGTAGCCTCCCCTCCACCAGGCCACTCGGTCTCTGAAAGGGGATGTCCAATCACAGCCCCGCGGCTCTCTGCTGTCTGCTCTCCTGTTCCCTACAATCTTCTTAACGTGAGGCTAACAATATCTTCACCCAGGCCTCATATACGGGTCTGTGGTCTCTCTTCCACTGTTCACAATGTCTCAATTTATGGTGTAAAGTACTCAAACATGAACATAATATCTCTGTAATTCAAAGGTCTTGGCCCCCTTCCAAGGCCATTAGGTGGTCACTGTACATTAGCACATGGCAAAAATGTCTCACCTACACTTCCTCTTCACTTACCCCCTTCATTTTGTAGAACAAACTTTGGCAGGCACCTACATGTACCTGCTACTGTTCTTGGTTCCAGGAATATGGGAGTAAACCCCCCTGATGAGGCTTGGCCTTAGTGGAGTTCATACATTTTTGTTTTTGAAACAAAAGGTTGAAAAATCTTATAGCTAATGATTTTTCACACTTAGGAAATTTAGAGTTAAATTTCCTGCTTATGAAATACAAAAGAAATATTTGCATAGAGATTTAGAAGTTTAGAGTTGGAGAGAAGGATGGGATTTAGATGGAATACCTGACTCAGAGTCTATAAATGAAATCTGAGAATTTAGTTTACATAGTTATGGGGATTTGTGTGGAGTGGTGAGGCAGGTGTGGGGAGGGGGCGCAAGGATGAAGGGTTGAATTATCCATGTTACTCAATGCAGAACATAATGTCAGCTCCTGAAAAGCCCCTTCCTCCCCTTCTCCCTCTCTTCCCCTTTTCTTTGTCTTTCTCCCTCCCTCCCTCCCTCCCTCCCCCCTCCCTTCCTTCCTTCCTTTCCGTCTTGCTCGCTCTCTCTTTCTTCCATCCATCCCCTTGTGCCATTCTATTCCCTCTATCACCATAAGTGGCACTCTTCATATAAATTTTGATATAAGTTTCTCAAGTTTTCTCAAAAGATCAAATTAGAATTTTATAAATATTGCTTTAAATTCATAACTTAATTTGTGGGGACTGGACATCTTTGTTGTATTGTCTGTGTCATCCACGGATATACAATACCTTTCCATTTATTCAAATTGTCTTATATATATCATTTACTAGACATTTAATAAGTTTTCTATGAAGTTCTTGTGTATTCTTGGTTAGCTTAATTTTTAGATACTTAACATTTCTCTGTTGCTATTTTGATTATATCTTATTTTCTGTTACATCTTTTAGTTGGTATGTATCTTTCTCATTGGGAGTGTTTTATTTCATATTTTTAAAAGTGGATGAAAAACAACAGTCTTGAATTAATTGTATTTTTTTTTAATACAAAGGCTAGGTATTCCAACACAATAAGAATTATAAACATAAAATCTGCAGGCATTTATAAAGGAAAACAGTAGCGTAGGGGAAGAAGGAACAGCATTCTTTTGGTTAAAGAGAAGACTCCAGATATAATCTAGGAACTTCCCAGCTTTGCAATTAAAATGTTGTCCCAGTGGTAGCCCAAACCCTACCACAGAGCCCTCTGTGTGGTGGCTGCGCGGATTCAAATGTTGTCAGCGTTCTCAGTGCGATGGGGAAGCAAGCACTTTGACAGGAACCGAGTGAGGGCAGAGGACAAGGGGTGAACCTGTGCCTGACAGGGCTGGGTACTGCGCAGGACCTCCACGTCCAGGGCTCTAATTAGAAATACATGACCAGCTCCTCTGCATCATAGCAAATCTGCTTAACGGAGCTCTTTCAACACAGGTTTTGGTGATCTGCCACCCAGGATCAACAACAGAGACCAAATATAATATAAGGTAAATTTCATTTGCTTCTTGTAGAAAAACCTAGTATTCTGTCAGTGCTTTGTTGAGGGAAAAGAGGTATCATTAAACAATCAATAGGCAACATGATCATAACCATGCATGATAGTGAGACCAAAGAAAATGCTCCTCATTCACTGACTGGCATCAGATGATCTAAGAAAAGCATTTAGATTCATGCCCTGTGTTAAACCCAAGAGGGTGAGGTGAAAGGCACTCGTATATTATTCTTGTGGCCAGGAACTCACTGCACATTAAATTGTCACGGTGATGGATGACGAGGAGCAAAGTTCTCGGGAAGATCAAAAGTGTCAGTTTGACTAAACCACCATAACAAGACAGTCCTAATTTAAGTGTATTTTTTTGTTACTAGATATAAGAGATTTTGAAATAATGTTTTTCTCTTATAACATCTACAACTATTTCTGCAGAGGTGAGAAAGGCTGTTTTCTAAAAGACATCAAATGACTTTTGTTTTACATTCTCCAAAGGCCCAAGTAGAATGGCGGGTGACATGTGGGTACATAGACACTACAGAATGAAACAGAGATGAGGTCGTCATTTTATGCCTACTGATTAGTGCTATCAGCTTTTCATTAGTATTCTGAGTCATTAGTATTCTGAGTTTCACCTTAAAGAACCGGCTAATCTAAGTAAGAATTTCTGAGCTTCAATCTCCAAATTCATATTTTGCAAAAGAAAAAGATCTACAAGAAATCCAGACAGTATTGGGCAGATGAGGTGGGCACAGAGAGATAGCAAGAATTCAGGGCACATTATCAAAGTGAACTCTTTTGAAGTCTCTTTGGGGTCTCTATAATTCACCAACTGCACTTGCCAGTGAACTACCTGTGAGTGTTTTCTCCTGAAGGCCACTGGCCATGGAGTTGACACTGATGGTTCTAAGTCAGAAAAGCAGAAGTTGACTTCATTATGTACCAAAAATCCAAGTGGGGATCAACTCCGACCAACAAGGTCAGATGTCCCAGTGTGATCCTGCCGGCCAGTTTGCTTCTGGTGACTGGGTAAAGTCTGCAACGAGTACTTGTAGGTGGTTTCAAGCCACTGAAATCATACTCTTGGCTCCCCTACCCCCACTCTACACACACTCAATTCAGAAAGCAGGAAATGTTCTTCCTGTGTAACAGTTGCAGAGCGGTCCCCTAGGGCTTCCAGGGGCCTTGCATCTTCCAGTTCCTGTTTCTGGTTTCGAACAGCTAGCTCTATATTTGGTAACGGCCTGCCTGTGGGTTGTTTTGGAATTGGTCATAATAAGATAACCTGGAGTCTCTGAGCAGAGATCAAAAGCA
The DNA here is from genome assembly GCA_004024845.1 of Tonatia bakeri. Taxonomy (NCBI): domain Eukaryota; kingdom Metazoa; phylum Chordata; class Mammalia; order Chiroptera; family Phyllostomidae; genus Tonatia; species Tonatia bakeri. The sequence continues at coordinate 210,842 of PVIA01002221.1, read as the reverse complement.
ATCTTGTTTTTCCAGGAAGCAACATGCTGACCTTTAAGGATTTGGTCTATCTCACTAAGTGTGTTGAGTTTTTGAATAGTGATGTTTATAGCACAGAGTAGGGTGTTTACACTATTGGTTCTTACGGGTGTATGATCGTAGAGGAATAAGACACTACATACACTCTCCTGCTTTTAGGTGAGTTTATATTTATTTCTTATGTGGGCTGATATAATTTAAGCAATGCTCTTTATAATATATGCTCTTTTTCCATGGAAACTTGAGAGTAGCTACTTGCTCAGAAATGAACAAATATCTGTCAGATGAGTGAGCAAGAGCATTGATTTTAATCCTTTCACATCAGGGCAAGAAAGAATCAACACTCTGTTGACAAATAATAACTTCCTCTTTCCCCCAGTATTTTCAACGTTAAACCTTTATGGTAGGGTTAAACCTTTGTGAACACAATCTTTTAGGAATAAACAGACAATCAACTATCTGCCATTGGGAGAAGTAATTTAGAAAACGGTCAAAAAATGCCCTGGCTGGTGCAGCTCAGTGGATTGAGCGTGGGCTGTGAACCAAAGCATCCCAGGTTCGATTCCCAGTCAGGGCACATTCCTGGGTTGCTGGCCACGGCCCCCAGCAACCACACATTGATGTTTCTCTCACTCTCTTTCTCCTTCCCTTCCCTCTCTAAAAATAAATAAATAAAATCTTTAAAAAAAAAAAAAAGAAAACTGTCAAAAAGCTAGTGGACTACTATTTTTTCACCAATGTGTGCTCTTCTCATTGTACCTTAGATTTTGATTTGTCCTGTTTTTGAATCCTAAGAGTTAACTTGTTTTGCAAATAAGATGAGAAATAATGATTGCATTTTCATCTTACAAAGGGAAAACCAAGTCAAGAAAAGATGTATTAACCACTGTAATATCACCTTGAAAATGTGAAAGGAATCTGAGTTTCACAGAGAACATATTTGTGAAGTTGTCAGTCATTAAGTCAATTTCAAGGGATTATCATAGTAGGGCTAAAATAAGAACATCTTCTTCCTTAGGGAACATTAATTAGTTATATGGATACTGGGAGGTTTTACTCCTTTTTGTAATTTACACCATATTTTTATTTCCTGTTTCTTTGATGCTTACTATAGATTGAAAGTTATTCTTTTTATAGCAGGTGAATAATCTTTTAAAAAAATCTAAACTGTAAATCAGGAAATTCACTCTTTTTATAACTTTCTATTTTTTTCCTTTTACTCATTGGTATTTGTTTTTATATTTAAAATCCTGTTTTACAAGCCAACATTTGGCCACATAATCTGTGCAGCAGTAATGGTTCCACAATATTCCACAGCAGTGTGCACTGGGGTGAAGGGCCTGCCACCAAACCATCCTGAGATCTGAACCCTTGCTGCAAAGCCGAGAGGCTTTGGAACAAACCGACCATATTGTTCTTCAGAACTCTCTTCTGAAAAATGGGACTAATCTATATACTTCCACAGGTTTGTTCTGGGAGCTAAAGCCCATAAGAGATTCTAATTCCAGCACAGGTTCCTGATGGGTGTCACTCAATGGAAGTGCTAACAGCATTCTGGATAAGACAGTTCTGTGTGAGGAAATGCCCCCTGAACTGCCCTCTGTGCTAATCAGTGAGGGCTTTGTGACACGATCACACTACAGCTCCTGTTTACACTGATTTTTCCCATCCACTCCTCTTTAAAAAATATTTTTTTTAAGTTTTACATACTCATTCTTGGAGACTTGCCTCAATTTTTACCTCCTCAAGTCCCTAACTTCCAATAGCCAAGATGATAACATGTTTAATGCTCTTAAGTCACTTACACACTGAATGACATTGTCTGTATTTCTAGAGTCTTCAGACTATTAGCAACCTGATGATGGCCCGGGCTGTGCTGTGTCTCTTTTTCAGTGTCTAGAACCCTACATGCCGTCCAAGGTATTGCTGGTGCTCAGAGATGTCTGTTGAATAAAATGGTCCACTCCATAAATTTTCTGAACTAGGTGGTCTTCATATTTTGATGTCCCTGCTTTAGTCCTGTAACACATCACCAGGGGCCTTTCTAGTTCATCTCCATATTCAGACTTACAAGATAACTACAAACCTCACTTGGCACCAGAATCATTTAGAAGAATATGGGATTAGAATCACAGCTTGCCAGCAAGGCAGCATCAGGCTTCCTCTTTGGGGGGATCTTCACAACTGTCTGTGTAGTGGTCCACACTGCTGCCCAGGGGTAGGCTGTCCCTGAGCCTCTCCTCCTCTGATCACCTCAGGGGCCAGGAAAAGGGACCCATTGTAAGCAGATTCTGGATTTAGTCTGGCCTAAAAGCTTGAGGTTCCAAAGAAGCCCACAACTCCTGTAACTCAATAGATACCTCTCCCATGTGTCAAAGGGCATGCCTAGTTACAAGTGTCACCATAATCGCAGAAATCCTATGGCATGGCTTCCTATCAGCATTTATCATTCCCCAGCCCAGATGCAGCTGACCAATCAGCAGCCATTTACATCATAAGCAATGTTGCCTCGCACCACTGTAACATTCTGCCTTTTAACAGGTCTCCAGAGAAACGGAGTGAGAAAGTTGAGAAAGTTAAATGTGAAATTCTCCCATGGAAGGATCCTGTGAACCCTTTGCCTATGTGTCCCTTGCTCTTGCTGTTCCCTCTGCCTAGAAGACTCCTCCCCAGATATCTACACGGCCAGCTCCTGTACCTACTTCAGTTCCTTGGTCAAAGTCCTTCCCAACGAGGCCTTCTCAGGCCATCCTACTTGAGAACTGCAACTCCCGGTCTCAGCTGCTGGGACCTCCCACCATCCACGTATGTTTTATTTTCTTTTTCACTGCCCTTATTACCTTCTAACATATATAATTCACTAATTGACTTGCCTTATGCTGCTTGTTTTTTTCCATAGAATTTAACTTCCATAAACTTGGGGCATTTGTCTTTTATTTTTTTCCTTATGTAGAAGTAATTCTTGGCTTGCAGAACATTTCCTGGCACAAAGTAGGTTCTTCAACAACTGTTTTATTTATGAATGAATTTATGCCCTTTCTCTCTTTCAAACTCTAGTTTTTCACTGCATCCTTTTTTGAGAAATAGGGAAGGGCAACATTTTTTCAGCCAACAAATAAAAGGCAGCATGGTGTTAGGGATTAAGAACAGGGAGTTTGGGCCCGAACTGCCTGGCTTTGAATAAGGGCTTTGCCACCCACCTTGAGAACTTGCCCTAAACTCTCCGTATCTTAGCTGTCTCATCTGTAAATGGGGATAATAACAGTACATACATCTTTGGACTGTCATGTGGATGAAATTATTTAAAATATATGTAACGTGTTCAGAATAATGGACTATGTGTTAACTAGTATTAAAATCAACTTTAAAACGGCCTTTATTTTTACTCTGCACCACTTCTAACTACATTTCTCTTCCAAATTCCTCCTCCTGTCAGTCGTTTTACCTGAAAGTTCTATCTACCCCACAGCCTTTCTTTTTCCAATTACAGTTTATATTCAACATTATTCTGTATTAGTTTCAGGTGTACAGTGTAGTGGTTAGACAATCATATACTTCACAAAGTTTCTCCTGGTATTTCAAGTGCCCACCTGGCACCATACTTATCAAATAATATTGTTATTACACTATCAACTATATTCCCTGCTGTACCTTACATCCCTATGACTATTCTGTAACTACCACTTTGTATTTCTGGGTGAAAATGGTGAGGAAAGAAGTACCCCACTGCCTTACTTTAACTTTCATTCACTTTTCCAACTACTGACCTCGTCACTGATTTTCTCTCCTTAGTCCACGAGTTACTTGTACTGCCTGCCATCATTAACAACACCTGCCTTTGACTTCTGAGTCCCTCCTTTCTTGTTTCCACCCTTTCTTACAGCTGCCCCTTCTCAGTCATCTTCAGAGGCACACCCACTTTCCCTTCATTCACTCTTTAACGTCATTCCTAACACAGGGCACTTGTCAGTTCCCCTTGGGCGATCCACTGATGGCGGCTGTGGGAGCCAAGCCCACTGAGTTTCCTAAAGATGTCAAGTGCTTTCTCACATCCATGACTTAGAACTTTCTTTCCTCTTCCTGGCACTTTCTCCCACCTTCATCTCCCTCTCCCTGACTTCAGCTAGTTTTCCAGATTTTAATACAACCCCTCCCCTTTTCTTTTGTTTCCAAGCCAAGCACCCCTCCTCTGCACTCCCTTATTGTTTGTGGATGCATCTATCAGAGTATACACAGCCTTTTCTCATTGCTGGTTTATTTTGTTTTACCCCAGAAATAAACTGCTTATAGGTATAGGATTTGGGTTGGCCAAAAGATCTGTACCGTTTTCTTCTGTAAAACAGAAGACACATTTTTCATTTTCACCAATAACTTTATTGATTTGGATATTTTGAGTATGTTGGCTATTTTCCACTATTGGCTTCTAGTGAGTAGAGCCCAGGGGTGCTGCAAACATCTCCCCATGCATAAGACAGCCCCACAGCAAAGAATTACTTGGCCAAAATGTCAATAGTACCAAGAAACTTCACAAAACACTTCTGACGTGTTTGATCAGTCCCAGCACCTTCTCCATACACTGCACAAATCTCATTTTGTGTTTCATCTGCATTTTTACCTTTCTTAAAATAATAAAGCATAATGCCAAAAACATTGCATATTTTCTTCCATGTTCAGTATTAAAATGGCTGCACAACAATCCATCAATTTTGGTAAGATTTTTTTAACTGCATTCTGACTCGACAGCTTCACAATACAACCTAACAAAATTGTTTTGAATGAAGTTAAAGACAACTAAGTGCTCGCCCTGACTGGTGTAGCTCAGTGGATTGAGCTCAGGTCTGCAAACCAAAAGACAACTAAGTGCTAGTAGAGCCATTATATGGAAAAAGTGTAATGGACTTTTTGGCCAACCCAGTATGCCCTCAAAGTTCAGTGCCTGACATGTAGTAGGTATGTAAAAATAATATGGATTCAATATATGAATATTATAGCATCAATATAGAATACATTTTGATTGGGCTACATTTTAATTGAGAACTAAACAATGGGTAAAATTAATAATGATATCTCATTAAAATGTCCTTCCAGAAAATCTTATCAGAGGTAAAGAAAAGAAAAAAGCTCTGTTTTGGCAATAAATGGTGCTGTGAAAAACATGCTATATTTTACTATAAAGCCAACTTTAAAAGATAAGGGACTTCTTCAGTGTTACTGACGTCAAATATTATTTGACTCCAGTCAACTGCTGTTTGAGCTCAATGAAGCCTTACAAGTACCCAATTTACCTTATTAGAGAAGTTCAGTGAATCAGTGTTTCAGGCTTCCTGCCATGATTTTAAACAGCATCCATAAGATTTTAGTTGGTTAAAAATCACAGAGCCAGCTGTTTTAAGAGGTTTCAATGGCTGCCTTGCTCCGGCCCCCATCTGACATGAGTCTACTCGGCACCTACCTGTAAAGTACATCCGAATACACCGATCATCAGCATGGCCACAGAAAGGTAATCGGTGAACACATCCCACCACGGTTTCAGCACCCGGAAGGCTGGCTGCTGCTCAGAGAACTGCCGGAATTCTGTCACTGGAATCATGTTTCTGAGAAAGGAGAGATTACTAGTGAATTTACCAATCTTCAGGCACCACATACTCTATTGTTAACAACATTCAAATGCTACTCCAACCCTCCAGAAGACTGGTCTTGGTCGGACTAGGTGCTATCACGCCACCCAGGGGTTTTCAGAAGCCATAGCCTCAAACAGTGAGCCTCACATGAAAACACAAGTACCTTTGCTATTGTCCATTGAGCTGGTTCCCTTAGACTGCACGTGGACCAGAGAGACTACGGCCAGAGCCAGGGCAGTCTCTGAGTCCATTATTTCCTGGATTCCCTCTTTCCTTAAACAGAGTAAGAGGACGCCAGAAAAAGGAGAATCCAGCCTTTGAGATATTTTTGCTATTTATATTATTATCTTGTGCTGCTGGTTTAAACTACTTTTTAAGTATAATCTCAGCATTGGACTGTGTTAATTATCTACTGATATGTGTAAAATATTTTGCCTGCTCCTTGGAGAAGGCCAGCAACTTTGCCATATGGTCCTTGTCTTTTAAGAGGCAAGATCTCATTGATGGTTGGGGGGAGGGGTTGGAGAGATCTTCATTTTGTCTTGCATCTCCCTTCTTTGGTCCCTGTTCCTTGGAGTTGGTATCTTTTCTCCATTTCCTGCACTTCTCCTATTTCACTGTGAGCCTCAAACTTACTCCTTATCTCTTCTGAGAAACCAGCTGGTCGTGAAAACACCCATCTCTATCTAAATGACAGAAGATAAATGAATAGGGTGCATGCACCAGAGGCCCTGGGGAAAGGGGAAACGGCTGCATCTTTCTCTTGGTCTGTGTTCTCCTTTCTCACCGCTCAGTCCCACTCCCTTTATTATGATCCAGGACCTGAACTTACTCATCCTGCTACTGGGAGAAGGAATATACTTCCCTATATTATGGCAACGAGTAAGAGTGGCCAAAGAGGACTACAAAAACTTCTCTCCCTTTTGCCATCTTTGGATCTAATAATCTAGCTCACTACATTTGTTATTAAGTCATTGTTAATTAGTCTAATTTAAGAGCAGGGGAAAGGATACATTGAGTACGTATTCTCCCAAGCATTGTTTATTTCCTGGATCTCCTCTGCCTAGTACTGAATTAAAGGCTGTACAATAAACAGCCCAAAGAATAGCCAAGACTGATCTGAATTTGCTGGTGGTTGTCTTTGGAAACCATTATAATGTCTCCAGTCTGTCTTGCTGCTTTATGGGTCATTTTCTTAAGAAGTAAGGACCAATCTACTTGGCATCTATGCGTTTGCTATGATTTTCTGTTTTTTACCAAAACACAACTTTCTTAACTCCATTCTGTTACTACTACTAGGCTGCAAACTTCTTGGAGGCAGAACCTATGTTATGTGCGTGTATTCTCAAAACATGTTATAGGCAAGCAATACAAGCTAAGTAAATGTGTATACTTAGTGTCATTAAAATTTCATACTAGTTCAAAGTTTGATTTTCTCTGACACCTCATGACCCCTTTTCTTCTTAATGCATCATTACGATCTCACTGCCCCATTTTTTTCTGGTAACAGTTGTTTTAGCAGCAGTCACAGACAGGCACTAACTCATCTTCATTTCCAAGTCTGCTTCAGAAGTTATTGTCTTACTCTATTATACATCCTCATCACTCACTACGATGTCTGGCAAACAAGAGGCCTTAAACAACTGTTTGTTGAATAATTAAATGAGTGAATTCAGATGCTTGTTCATGGAACAATGCTTGTCCAAATTAGATTTGGACTGACACCACTCAGCTGCAGTACCAAGTTCAGTACCTGTGCTCTAGTCTACTTTCTGTGACCGACCTGGTTGTTGTGTCCTTCATGATAAATGCCTGACGTCTTGGGAAGGGCTTGGGCTTGTTCTTTGAAGTGGGGAAGAATCTCAGGAATAAAATGGACCAATGTAGAGCAGTGGTCCTCAAACTTTTTGATCTCAGGACTCTTTACACTCTAAAATAGAGGAGGTTCTCAAAGCGCATTTTTTTAATGTGGGCTATACCTATCAATATTTACCTTATTAGAAAGTAAAACCAAGAAACTTAAAAAATATAAGCTCATTTAAGAATAAACCAATAATAATATATTATGAAATAATATATTTCATAACATATATATTATAAAAATAACTATATTCTATAAAACAAAACAAAGAGAATAATGGCACTGTTTTACATTATTGCAAGTCTATTTTACATCTGTCTTCATAGAAGGTAACTGGGTCCTAATATCTGCTTCTGCATTCAGTCTATTGAGGGTCATGGTCTTGATTAAAATTTGTGAATCACATATGTGTTTGGAAAAGAGAGAAGTATCTTCACAGCCTTTTCATATAATTGTGGATGTGAATTTTTGATAGTATATCAAACTGACTTGGTTGGCTGCAATATAGAATCTCTAAATTATCAACTTTTTGAACTTCTGATATTAAAATTCATTTGTCTGGGGGGAAATGGCAGAAAACACTGTACTTGAACAATTATAAACAAACAAACAAACAAATAAATAAATTTAAAAAACTCATTTGTCTATCTTGCACTTTCAGTGAGTCTTTTCCCCACACATGATTTTGTAACATCATGCACTGGGCATCTGGGAAAATATCTGATCACTGAATTATGCAGCTCTTCCAAATACTGACAAAATATATTAAAAATCACATTCATTAGCATCACCACTGCTTTCATCAGAAAAGCTTTTAAGTAATGGGAAGCTGTCAGACTCATGGTGTTGAATACAAGATTTCCCAAATTCCAATCATCACTTGAAAGTCTGGATTTCATTTCTGGCAGCAAATATTATTGGTTGGTCTCCTTAAAGTGTCACTTCATTCATTTTGAAAAAATATCTTCCACACACTCAGGCCTAAATAATCAGTTGTTTTATTTAAGTAAGACTGGGGTAATATGATGAAAGAGCTAATTCAACTTTCATCTCACGTAAGAACTTTCTCTTGAGACACCCATCATACTTTAAAAGGTAGAAGTACTGTATATGTTTTCCCCCTCAATACAGTGTATTATTAATACAATATGCATCCAAGAGTTATTAAAATATTAATTTTACTCCTTCAATGAAGACATCAAATGAAACTGGCAATTTTTTAAAGTAGTGTGTGCTGATGACCAATACAATCTCTACAGTAGAGTCTGGCACCTCTATCCTGATTCCTCCTAAAGCACCTTACCTACCTACCATTTCAGTGAAAAAGCCAAAAAACATCTTAGGATTAAAAATTAATGTTGACTTTGAGTTAAGATGGCAGCATAGACAGGCATGGCTTGCCTCTTTGCACAACCACAGCAAAATTACAACTAAGATATAGAACTGAACATTACTCAGAACGGACAGAAATTGAGTTGAATGGAACTATAACAAGTACAGAATTAAAGAAACAACATCCATTCAGACTGGTAGGGTAGAAGGGGTGAAGCAAAGAATTGGGCTGGTCCCACATCCATGTGTGGTAGGTAAATATTTGAGAGGAATATCTCAGGAGTGAAGAGTCCCAGCACCACATCAGGACCCCCAGCCCAGGGTTCCAGTACCAGGCAGATAAATCCCCACAACTTCTGGAAGTAAAAACCAATGGGAGTGAGTCAGTGGAAGAAACTTCTAGAGCCCCAACCAATTCCTCTTAAAGAACCCACATACAGACTCACCTACTCAGACTTGCTCCCTCAGGGCTCTGGCGCTGAGGTGGTGGCTTAAGGGGCACCAGTGTCGTGCAGGGGAAGACTGAGGTATCTGGCATCAAGGCAAGCAGCAGCCATTGTCCCTTTTCTCAGCCCTCCTCCCACAGGGCTGGGAGACTGGTACCTGGCTAACTCTGTTTGACTAGCCTTGGAGATCCCTGGAGACTCCGCCCCACTGAACTCATGGGCCCACCTAAGCAGCTTTTCCCTATAAATGGCTGGCTTTGGCTCTTGCTGCACAACTTCCTAAATTCTTTCAAACAAGCAGCAGCTAACCTCAGTGAGGCCAAGGCTGGGAACCAGCAGCCTAGGTCCACAGCCCAGCACAAGTAGCAGCCATCTCCACTGCTTTATAGCTCAGGCAGGGTGGCCCTGGGCAAAACACAGGTGGGGGCTGAACTTGCCCTACACTATCTATGAAACCCCAGGGCCAGCACACCCAGTGGACAGCTACAGACTGAGTTAGAGCACCACTACCCTGCTCCTGCACACTGATCCTCCACGGAGGGTGGAGGTTGGTGGTAAGTGGTCACAGCCAATCCTTGCAGCTGACTGACCTGGATAAGTTCTTCCTATTGATCTTCCAACAGCGACCAAGGTTCATCTACAAGAGGAGGGTGTGTACCCAGCCCACATTAAGGGTGCACTTTGAGTACCTAGCTTGAGAGTTAGGGGAGGCCATGCCACTGTACCCTATAGGACACCTGCTACATTAGTCCACACCACCAAGACACAGAATCAAAGCAGCTCTACCTAATACATAGAAACAAACACAGGGAGGCTGCTAAAATGAGGAGAAATATGGCCCAAATGAAAGAAAAGATAAAAACTCCAGAAAAAGAACAAAACAAAATGAAGATAAGCAATCTATCAGATGCACAGTTCAAAACACTGGTTATATGGAATGCTCAATGAACTTAGTGAGAATCACAACAACATAAAAAAGATCCAGTCAGAAATGAAGGGTACACTAATTGAAATAAAGAACAATTTACAGAGAAACATTAGAGTGGAGGAAGCTGGTAAATCAGTGATTTGGAACATAAGGAAGCAGAAAATAACCAACTGGAACAAAAAGAAGAAAAGAGAATAAAAAAAAAAACAAAGATAGTGTAAACAGCCTGTGGGACAATTGTAAGCAATTCAACATTTGCTTCATAGGGGTGCCACAAGGAGAAGAGAGAAAGAAATCAGAAGTCTATTTGAAAAAATAATGAAAGAAAACTTCCCTAATTTGGTGAAGGAAATAGACATGGAAGTCCAGGAAGCACAGAGAGTCCCAAATAAGATGGACACAAAGAAGCCCACTCCATGGGACACCACAATTAAAAGGCCAAAAGTCAGACAGAGATGGGAGAGAGGGTGTGAGAGAATGGGAGAGTGGTGAGGGGATTAAGAAGTACGAACAGGTAGTTACAGAACAGCCATGGGGATATAAAGTACAGTATAGAAAAGGGAGTAGCCAAAGAACTTACATGTATAACCTGTGGACATGAACAAGGGTGGGGAATGGCCTGAGGGAGTGGGGGGATGCTGGGTGGAGGGGGGCAAAGGGGGAAAAATCAGGACAATGTAATAGCATAATCAATAAAATGTAATAAAAAATTAATTTTGAACTTGTGGCTTAGGCTACCAGTGTTCCATGAACCGCACTTTGAAAACCACTATGGAAGAGGTTCATATTCCTTTACTTATGGCTCTCCTTGACAAAGCAAAGTGCTGGGTACCGACTGCAGGTGAGGTGCGCCCCCAGTCTTTGGCTGAATTGCCTTCACAGGCATCATTCTCTTAACATGGAAAACAGACTAGTAATCTAATAAACTTAAGTATGGTCCACTGCTTCCTAATACTGGCACAGTCTAGTTAAGATAAATCACAAGACCTGCTAGAGAAACAGCTGGTCAAGATGACAGAGTATTTATTGTTATAACTGAACTCTTAATGCACTTAATCTCTTTTGGCTGTGTGTGTTTGTGTGTGCATGTGTATGCACATGCTCATACATGTATGCATATATATACTACATATAAATGTACGTATTTAGATGTATAATATACAGATATAAATGCATATATACACTTTATTTTTTAATATATTTTATTGATTATGTTACTACAGTTGTCCCATTTCCCCCTTCACTCCCCTCCACCCTGCACACCCTTCTCCCACCCACATTCCCCCCCTTTAGTTCATGTCCATGTGTCATAAGTTCTTTAGCTTCTACACTTCCCCATACTATTCTTGCCCTCCCCCTGTCTATTTTCTACCTACCATCTATGCTACTTATTCTCTGTACTTTTCCCCCCTCTCTCTTCCTCCCACTCCCCTGTTGCTAACCCTCATGTGTTCTCCATTTCTGTGGTTCTGTTCCTGTTCTCTTTGTTTGCTTAGTTTGTTTTTGTTTTTGTTTTAGCTGTGCTTGTTAATAATTGTGAGTTTGCTGTCATTTTACTATACACATTTTTTATCTTCTTTTTCTTAGATAAGTCCCTTTAACATTTCATAAAATAAGGACTTGGTGATGATGAACTCCTTTAACTTGACCTTATCTGAGAAGCACTTTATGTGCCCTTCCATTCTAAATGAAAGCTTTGCTGGATAGAGCAATCTGGGATGTAGGTCCTTGCCCTTCATGACTTGGAATACTTCTTTCCAGCCCCTTCTTGCCTGTAAGGTCTCTTTTGAGAAATCAGCTGACAGTCTGATGGGAACTCCTTTGTAGGTTACTGTCTCCTTATCTCTTGCTGCTTCTAGGATTCTCTCCTTCATTTTTACCTTGGCTAATGTAATTATGATGTGCCTTGGTGTGTTCCTCCTTGGGTCCAACTTCTTTGGGACTCTCTGAGCTTCTTGGACTTCCTGGAAGTCTATTTCCTTTGCCAGAATGGGGAAGTTCTCCTTTATTATTTGTTCAGATAAGTTTTCCACTTGTTGCTCTTCCTCTTCTTCTTCTGGTACCCCTATAATTTGGATGTTGGAACGTTTAAAGATGTCCGGGAGGTTCCTAAGCTTCTCCTCATTTTTTTTTTTTGAATTCTTGTTTCTCCATTCTTTTCAGTTTGGTTGTTTCTTTCTTCCTTCTGATGCACTCCATTGATTTGAGTCCCAGTTTCCTTCCCATCACTATTGGTTCCCTGTGCATTTTCTTTCATTTCTCTTATCATAGCCTGCATTTGTTCATCTAATTTGTGACCAAAATCAACCAATTCTGTGAGCATCTTGATCACCAATGCTTTGAAGTGTGCATCTGATAGGTTGGCTATCTCTCGGTTGCTTAAAAGTACTGTTCTGGGGCTTTCAATTCTGTTTGAGTCATCCTTTTTTTTTCCTTTTGTCTGGTTGCACCTGTTATGTATGAGGGGCGGAGCCTTAGGCGTTCACCAGGGTGGAGCACCCCAGTTGCTGGTTGTGATGCTGTATGTGGGGGCGGGGTCTGAGAGGGAACAACGGCACATGCTCCGCTCTCTGTCAGACCTCAGTCCCTTCTGCCACTTCTCCCAAGGAAACTGGGCCCCTCTGGTGCCAATTCCCAGGTGGGTGGGCTCGCGCACCCCATGGAACTTTCCAATGACCTCTCCTGTGAGGCTGGGAATCTCTCCCTGTGCCTCAACCCCCACAGGTGTTTTCAGTCAATGTCCCGAAGCTCTATTTCTCAGAGCTTTGATCCTGGGTTGCACGCAGTGCCTTGTTGGGTCTGCTATTTGCCACCCCTTGGCCAGGGTCTGCCAGCTGCCACTTGCGCGCTTAGGGTCACCCGCTGTGATCTTGCATGCCCCGGATGCCTTATGTGCCCGGTCTCAATGCTCTCTACTCTCTGTGCCTGGCTGCCTGACTCCACTCCTCCTACTGGTCTGGATGAACGGGTCTATTTTAACTTTTTGGTTGTCCAACTTCCATAGAGTTCAATTTTCTGTCAGTTCTGGTTGTTATTCTGTTTCTAAATTGTTTTTGTCCCTATCTTGGTTGTGCAAGGAGGCACAGTGTGTCTACCTATGCCTCCATCTTGGCCGGAAGTCCTTACACAGACTTTATTGTTTTAACATATCACAAAGCTCAAAGCCAGTATCAGCGCAGTATTAATCTTTGGAATTAGTTCTGATGCAAAAACAGAGGCAAGGGGTTAAAGAAGGAGTTGACTAAAAAACTCCAAAACTGAAAAGGGATTGGATGAAACTTTTGTTTTAACTGAAAAAACTTTTAGTATTCTTATTTTTTAACTTATTATTTAAAAAAAATTTATCTCCCACTTATCTCCCCAATACCCTCTTCTACCGCCCCCCCTCCCAGCAATCACCACACTTTTGTCTGTGTTCATGAGTTCTTTCTTCTTTTTCTCTTTTTTGTTCAATCCCTCCACCCTCAGCCCCCTTCCCCGAGCTGTCAGCCTGCTCTGCATCTATAAGCCTGTATCTATTTTGTTTGTTAGCACATTTGAGCACCTCTGAAAGTCATACGTTACAGTGACAACTACATTGGATTTCTCCTCCATTGTTATTATAGTTTCCAGTGATTTGTGACCATTTCAAGAATTATCATTTGAAGCTGAAGGAGCTACTTCTGAATAAACTTTTGGGTTTAAATAGTTTTTCCCCTCTGAAGCTCAAATCAGCATAATTTTATTTTTATCAATGTATTTTTTTAGAAATGCAAATGAAAATCTTTATACTTCTAACTCAATTTCCAATTTGTTATGTAAGATTTTAGTTTTCCTAATTAAATAATGTTTTTGGAAATATGGCATTTCAATTTCAATCAAGAGATTCTGGTATGTTAATTTAAAAATATATAATTTTACATTATTTCTGCTGTGTCCTTTTCCAGAAACCAATGTGCACTTCCTTTATTAAAAATACTCATTATCAAGTCATTTTAATGGCTTCATTAGCCACAAACTTTTACCACTGCAATTTATCATAGCATATAATCCCTTGGTAAAGAATATCAGTAAAGTTAGTTGCAAACACGGAGTTTCTTATTTCTTTCATTTATTTGGCTTGTCCTGAAACAATCTGTCTTTATTCCCTCTCAGGAGAATTTTAATATCTTATTTTTCAGAATTAATTACATGGAACAAATTTTATTCTATTAACCTATGACTTTAAGAACATCAAACTTACTCTATTTTGATTCAAAACTGCTAACATTCCTCTTCTATGGCTATCAGGTGGGTACAGCTAACATTTGCTTTGTTCAGTATTTTTTTCTGGCATCACCTTTAGACAGTACAATTACCCACTGTTCAAGGAAACAAGGGCCAGTTCTAAATGATAATAAGTATCATATTAGTAACTGGTTCCTTAAAAGATGAATAAAAAAGTCAATAATTCCTGAGCACATAAAATATGAATTCTGCAGGAAAAAACCCCACATACATTATTCATCTATGTTGCTAAATCTAACAGTTGCTTCTCAGCCCTCACCTTCTTGCTGTATTGGCAGCAGTGGCGTCAATGACTGTTCTTTCAGGACACCACAGCCATTAAGCATTTTCTCCTACTTCTCTGGTTGTTCCTTTTTGAACTCTTTGGCTGTTTCCTCCTCTGCAGCCTGACCTCTATCTTTGCAATGCACAGTGCTTATTAGCCTTTGGTACTTTCTTTTCCCTAACTCACTTATTCCAAGCACAGATTTGTATCAGTATCCAGACTCACGGAATCAACTACCTACTTGACATCTCCATCTGGATATCCACTAGACATGTGAAATTCAGGATGTCCCAAACCAACTCCAGTTCCATTCCCTTATTCCCACCTCCCCCATGTCTAGCAAAGCCATTCTCTTGCTATTTTCCTATCTCAGTTGATGGCAACTCCATTTTTCTAGTTGCTTAGGCCAAATATCTTGAAGCTATCCCCTGATGCTGTTTTGTTTATTACATCCCCAATGTCAACAAATATTTAAGTTCCTTAATATAAGGTCTGTCCAGAAAGTATCCAGCCATGTACTATGAAAATGAGGCATTTAATGAAGAAGATACAAGAAACATTGTACACAAGACAATGACGCCTCAGTCCCCTTCAAAGCAGGCATGCTGGGACCTCACACAGTTCTCCCAACTGCCAGCAGCTACCCCATTGTATTTTCCTGAATCTCATCAACAGTTTGAAATGTCTTCCCTTTCGGAAGTGATTTTTAAAAAATTTAAAAGAGATTTTATTTATTTTTAGAGAGAGGAGAAGAAAGAGGGAAAGAGAGGGAGAGAAACATCAGTGTGTGGTTGCCTTTGGCACACCCCCAACCGGGGACCTGGCCTGCAACCCAGGTATGTTCCCCGACTGGGAATGAAACCGACGACACTTTGGTTTGCAGGCTGGCACCTAGTCCACTGAACCATACCAGCCAGGGCCCTTTCAGAGGTGATTTTAATTTTGGGAAAAGCCAGAAGTTGCAGGGCACCATATGTGTGCTGTAGGTGGGTTGAGTCACCTGCATGATTTGATATTTTGCCAGAACACTCTGCCTGAGATGTGATACATAAGCGGGCATGTTGTGATACCCATAGCTGTGGTTTTCGAATCATCCAAATAATTTCCATGAAGGAAAGTTCAAGCTTAACGCAAAATTTGATGCAGATTCACTGCTCTATGTGCTCAGAAATTTTGAAGGCCCTGGCCACACAATACACATGCTCACTCAATGGCATCTACCACCCCCCCAATGACCAGTACAGTGAAGTCATCATTGTTCACACATGCGCACTCCAGTCCACTCTCCTTGGCTGCCAGGTTACATCGATGTACAAACCATCCTCATTATATTAACAAAGGCTGGACTTTTCCCCAGCAGACCTCATGTACTGCTATCTCCTCCTACAAGAACAGGTCATGAAGGCAGGGACTTTCTTTTCAGTTCTACCTTGTATAGTGATGTAACCCAACTACTTAGAAGATACCACATGGCATATAGTAGGCACTCAATAACTACTGAATAAATCAGTGAAGATATAGTAATTAAATGAAGAAAGGGGGGCAAAATTCCCTTTAGTTTAAGAAATAATTGTACGGGCGAAGTGTGTGTCTGAGTAACACTGTGGGAGGACCAGCCCGTGCGCAGGGCCAGGCCATGCGCACCTCTGGAGAAAGGGCACACCAAAGGAAGAGCCCAGAAATGCCATGACTTATTTATGGGTTCTTCTCAGTTGTACCCAAAGGCTCCATAAATCAAAATAAAGTCCTCAAGGTATGCTCGAAACATAAATTATGAAACAACAGCTTTTCCTTTAGTTGTGTAAATATGGAAATAAAAAAACAGGAGAAATGGCTACATTTTCCAATGACATAAAAAGTGATTATCTTTCTCTCTTGTGAGCGCATGACTCTAGCTTGTGTTTCACTCTGTAGTTGTGGTACAATGACAAGTTAGTTCTAGAAAAATTCAGTGAAGAAGACTGTAATTGTATAGCTTCATAGAAATATTCTTAATTAAACAATTATAAATGGGTTGTAAAATTATAAAACCTGAAAGGCACCTCAGAGGCCATCCAGTCCATAATTCTCATTTTAGGAGTGAAATACTTGAGCCACAGAGAGATTACGTGACATAATGGTGAGCCAGGATTTCTAACCAAAACTTTCTCCTCACTCTATTGTTCTTAGTGAGTACTACAACATGCTAATTCAAATGTAAAGAATCTAACATATACTAAGAAAGAGATAATTTAAATTAAATATCTCCTATACTCAATTTCCCTTTTCATGTTGCTATAAAATTAAAAAATAAAGTATTAATACATTTAACTGATCCCTAAGCTATAGTGCTCTTATATCCCCATTAATGAGAACTTTAGACTCAGAAGGAATAAATAGTAAGAGGCAGGTTGAACTTGCAACCCAGCAGACTTTTGTATTATCATCTCCTTAGATATTCCAGTGATGTCATACATTAAATTAATGGCCCTGTCACATTATCTGGAAAATATTCAAATTGAGCTTAACCTGTTTTCTAAGGATGGTGGTGGTAGGGATCAAACATTATTATTCCCTAGCAATTCTCAGTCTCACTTAACCAAGAAAAAACATTATACCTCTTCCTCATTATTCTTTGTACATACTTAAAGAAAAATCCCCTTAATCACTCTACTTCATGCCATACATTGCAAGGGCTCTGCTTTACATGCTAGTTTCACAGTTATGTTTATCAGATGCACAAGCCTTTGAGTCCACTAAAAATTTGTTACATTTAATCAGCAGCCGATTCTTCCTCTCACATGCAAAGATTACTTTCATTTACTCATGCACATGCTATACAAATAATTATGAGTGGGTAGGATATGTCAGGTACTGTGCTAGATCCTGGGAAAAATCAAAGTGAGCAAAACAGACTAAGTACCTACCCTTACTTACGTGTATTCTCACGGGAGAATGTGCATTAAAGAAATTCCTGTAAAACCATGGATTATAACTGACCTTCTTTGTACATGTGATTGGTCATTGTTTCCTGTGCCAATGGTGCATTTAAGGAGGTGGTTGTTTCTATTTCACTGAGAACAGGGTTTATATCTTATTTACCTCTGTATCTTCTAGAATATGGCACAATGCCTTAGAATAGAAACTCAATAAATATTTACTAAATTGAATTAGACCTAAACACACACACACACACACACACACACACACTCATACACACCCAATCGAGCATCTTGCAGTAAAGACCAAACTCTTCAATTATGCTACTATCCTGTTAAAAAGTTTGACACTACAATAAATACGGTGACTATTACAGTATTGCTTCACATTGTAAATAATGGTTATTCAAAGAACACTCACTACTAAAGAGAATATTTCATAAAAGGAAGAGTGAGGAATAATTTATAATTTCAAAGTTAAGGTTCACTGAAATTTTAATGCACACAGTTCTGTCACTAGTTATAAGGAGGATGTGTTGATCAATAATGGCTTATTGGGTCTCAGCTTGTACCCAATGGCTGAATATTGTGACTCCCTTATCAGAACATTACCCTGTTAAGAAACAAGTGACAGAAAACAAATCCAAACATAAAAGTCTTATTTATAATATAATGGTTTGGAATACTGCATTTGTAAATCTTGGTGAGGTTTTGATTTCTTTGGGATTTCTGTCAAAGAGCTTCAGCTACATCTGTATGACACTAATAATTATTCAATACTTATTCTGGATATTTTAAGTAAATTTAAATTCATAGATCTTTTCCGATGTGGCTAAAGTGTGATCTAACAGTCTGTAAAAAACTGACCAGCAAAGACTATTACCACATGTTACTACTAATTCCCTCCCTCATCTGTTATTCTGAATATACTTAGAGTGTCTCTGTGACTTTATAAGTCTTCAGCTCTCTGTATCCTGCTGGTCTTCTTGCTCACCTCTTCAATCCACGTTGTTTCTACTGTCTTTAAATCATGTACCATTTTCCAGAAGGCAGAGTGTATACTAACCCATCCCTCCCCTCCGATCCCAAATCCTTGAAAACTCTTGATAGCATTCATATGTGATACAGACAAGGTTTCAGTTCTTACCAGTCTCAACATCCAAAAACTAAGCCTAGAATTCAATTAAGGATTGGTTTCTGAGGACTACATCTTCCTCCAATTGACAAAAAGAGACTGAGGTGTATCTCCAATCCACTTTCTCCCCTGAGCAAAGGAAGCCCAACAGTTCTAAGAAGCACAGAAATAACATGAACATACAATACAGGCCAGAAAACCCAAACCAAAAGTTTGGATAGTCTACGTGGAAGGCTCCTTTCTTCCTGATGAAAGGATCCAAGAAGAGGAAGGTGGAGAAGACAGTAAGATTCCTTCCCTTCAAAACATTCAAACTAATGTTTGTTTTTCACCTTCTGGACTTTAGAGTAGTCTGAAAAGGCAGGGGTCACCTTTTATCTCATATTGCTAGCTCCATGGCCTAAAAAGCTCAATAGTTTGTTGAGTTAAATTCCAAATGATTCTATGGGGGAACAGCTGCCTTTTTGTTCCAACGGGAAGTTTGGTGCGTTTTACAGTTCCACCAACACAGACAGACTGGTACTTATAAAACAGTCAAACCGAGGATGTCAAGGAAGCTAAAGCAACTTATTATCAAAACTTATCCACAAAGCTTTTTATTTTTAATGGGCTAAAAATTTTACATTTCCTGCCATGTTAAATACAACAAGTAGGAAACAAAGGTAAACTGCCAAGGAAACAAGAGACTGGTGTTTAAAGAGAGACATTAAAACACTAATGGATTTATAGTGTAATCATTTTTATTGTCCTTTTTATTAAACTCATCTTTACAGGAGTCTACCACTTAAAATCTCCTGTTTAAGACCAGAGACCATGGAAGGGTTCTTAACAGCAGAAAAACTGCTGACGAATTCTGTTTGGGACTTCTCAAGTAGGTTCTCCAGAAGTCAGCTCTTTGTCTTTCCTGTTGGCCGTGCTCAGTAAAATGATGGAAGGAGAAGTCCCGGTCTTCAAGTCTCCAGGAAAAAAAACACAACTCTGGGAGGAAATCAACGACTGCCAGACTTTCATTGTCAGAATAATTAAAACTGATGTGAATGCATCTGAAAATGAAAATGTTTGACTTTTGCCCATCCAACCAATAAAGACCCAAGGTTTTGTACTTACAAGACAAATATTTTGGGGCTTTGGCTCTAAATTTAATGTACTGATTTAATGGCCATCATTTCCAAGTCTGACATTATATGAGTTCCCTCTTCCAACTCTTACTTCTCACAGCAAAGCTAAATAAAATCTAATGTGATGATTTGTGATACTCCTACAATCTAAAGTTCTAGAATCTGAGGGAGGGCACAAAAGGTTTCTTTATATGAAGGCTATTTGCCTCTCAGACCTAGACTGTGCCAAAAATGTGAATGAAGGAAATGCTTGGAAAATATGAATCATTCATTAAAATACATCTGTTTCTGAAGATAGGCTATTTACTTAAAAAACGAAAAACAAGAACAACAAAAACTATAGCAAAGGAAATGTGAAAGTAGGTGATACATAATTGCAAAGATCAAGTGATAGGTGTGGCTCGCAAAAAGTCACTACAAAGGAGATATAAGCCATAGCGGCAGGCCTTGGGGTGCTCATACTAAAACTGGAATGTTCTTGCAACCGCCCTGTGCTTTGCAGACTCCTACTCGTCCTGCAGAGCTCAGCTCTAGCTCCACTTGCTCACGGAAGCCAACCCTGATCTCCCTGAGCAGGGCGAATCCCGCCGGAGGCTCTCACAGCACTGTGCATCCCGGTAGATCACAGACACCATTTCCATCGATCTGGGTCATTCTTGGGTCGATGTTGCCCTCCGTTGTTTTCCCAGCACCTAACAGTCTCTGCACATAATAGGAGCTCAACATGTATTCATCAAATGAATGAATAATTAATTGAAACAAAAGTATAAGAACAGTGTAAATGTGAGACCTCAGACTGATTCATTTGAATACTTTGTCAGCAAAAAAATAAAAAAAAATTTAAAGTCCATGAGCTAATTTGGAATAGGATCCAACTCAGTGCCACCTTTACTGACAAACTATAGAGTATTCTGAAATTGTTTACATCAGCTGCATATATTAGTAAGAAAGATGGCTTGGGGCCAGATAAAGTCTTTCTGAGAAAACCATCCCAGAGATAGTAGGAGACCTGCCAAACTTACCTTTACAAATGGTTGAGAGACCCAGAAAACAAGATACTGAAGCTGAGCGACACATCAGCTTGCACAGTGACACCTAGTCATCCGGAGTGGGTTTCCAGACAGATTTTGTTCAGTGACTTGGGCAGAGGGATGGAAAGGAGGACTGTGGATGCTTGAGAAGAGCAAAAGGGGTCCAAGAGTTGCTAAATTGGGAAGCTTTAAGTATTCATCACAAATATTAAAAAATCAAAAATTGTGTATAGAGGTCATGGAAATTTATTTAAAACTGTAGCTTTAGTAGGAAAAACTAAGGAAGAAACAAGAAAAAACTTACTTTTAAAAGTCAAACATTTTACAACAGATATGTCAGAAGTTCTGCAGTGAAGTGGGCTTTAGGAATGAGTACGTGATCTTTGGGGTGGCTTAGGGTCAAGGGAAAAGAGAAGGTTTATGGAGCAACTGTGGAGATTTGTTTGTTTTTATCTGTTGTTGAATGTTGATACTATTTTAAGATGACTCATGTTGAAAACAACAGGCCAATGTTAAAGGGACCTAGAAAAGTTACACAGACATAAATTAAAATTGTTTCTGCAACAACAAAATACATGTCCTTTCAACAAAGAAACAGAAATTGGTAGAGAGACACATTGGTTCCCTTCTATTCTACGTCCTTAGTGACAGTGTCAGTGTTTGTCAGGAATTCTGGTGGTGGGAAAGAAGTGGGATTTGGAAAATGAGGTGGAGAGAGCAACAGAATCTTAATTCATCCTGGGTTCCTTCTGGAAGCTGAGAGAGGGATAAACTACCATTGGAGATTGCTACTCCAGGAGCACAGAGTTTCTTAAGGATAAATGCAGTGTCTTTGAGAATCTTTACATCCCTAGCACCTACCGCAGTGTGTGGAAGCATTATTCATTCATTTTTTTTTTAGCAGTATTCAGTCTTTAACAAGTACTTGAATAGCTTTCATCTGCACGATATTGAGCTCAGTCATGTGGACATGTACCAATGAGTAGGAGAGATATAACCCTTATCCTTATGCATCTTACATTATGGTGGAAAGGCAGACAGTAAATAGTTACACAAAACCATTTAATCCTAATTGTGATAGGTATGATGAAGTGGAAGTGTAGGATATTGACAGTATACTGAGGCACCTGAGCTTCTGGGGTTTTTGCAAGTGATGTCTGCATGGAAATATGAAGTACAGGTAGGAAGTTATCTACATAAAGTTGGAGGCCAGGGCCAGCAGAACATTCCGGGCAGAATGAAAGGTGTGATGGCTTTTTGTTCCCCCTCTGAGATGCAGCATTTTGCCCTCCATCACCCATTATAAATATATTGTTTTTGTTTATTTTAAATAAGGGTGGACCTCCTATTTTCTGTCCCTTAAGACACAGGGTAGGGTCAGCCTGAGTTGGTCCAGACTCTGAGACTGAGAGGACAAGTTATGTGTTCTCAGACTGAAATGGCAAAAAAACACCAAGATACAAGACTCACCAAGAGTCTGTATCTTAGGCATTTATGACAATTTGCCCAAATAACCTTTTTGTAGAAGGCTATAGACCTCTATAGTTTTATTTCGTGCCCTGCCGCTGAACTGCCTTTCAACAACGTGAACTCAACTCCATCACCACATGCATCTCCACTCTGGTTAATTCACTGTGAGGACGCCCAAAGTTCTGGTTGACTAGCCCATGTTTGGAACTGAATTTACAAAATTCTCAACACAAAGAGTGAATGTTGTTCTGGAATAAGGCAGTCTTTACCAGCGAGCAGGCTGCTCAGTAATTTCTTGCAACTGAACACAAGCAGCAATTATGAGCGCCAAAGGCTGCTGCCCCCACCCTGCATCTGTCCAAGCCCGGTCTGGCCTGCAGCGTAGGAACCTCCCTCAAATCCCGGTAGAATCCCTACTTAGGAATTGACTTTTGAGTTACACACAGGAAATTCAGTCTTCAGTCAGAGGATAGTCGTCTTTGGTCTGTTTTTTTTTTTTTCCAATTTTCTTTTGTTCCCTTTAGTATATCCTTCTTCCTTCCTTTTATTTCTTCTTCCTTCCCTCCCTTTTGTTTCTCCCTCCCTCTTGCAACGTTGGTCACCGAACTACTGTGTGTCAAGTATTGGGGATAAAAGACAAATAAGAAGATAGAGGAATATGTGGGCAATGGGTCTGTAAACAAGGAGACACAAAATCTGTCATCCCTTCTCTTTGCTTCCCAGCTCTTTGTATGGATTCAAACCCCAAGGGTTCATGTGAGCCAGACCAACAAAAGAAAGACAGGCACAGGACAACTAGCCATTTAATCCCTGCAGGGAGTTTGCCAAGAGAGGAGCAGAGATATAAAACCTAGCATGAGATTACCCTGGGATGAAGTAAAAATGAAGCGGAAATAAACAGGTATCTTAACTTTCACAATCTGAATTTAGAAACAGAATAGTTTGGGATAGACTTTATTTGATAAATCCCATGCTATACAGACTCTTGCAACTTGCTATTCAAAACTCAAGAACCAAATAGATTTGGATAATATGAGGTACTATTAGAGATACTATTTATTCAATATCTCCATCTATTATTTCCTTTTTTAATTTCCATGCAACATACATTGCATTAGTTTTAGGTATACAATAACATGGTTTGATATATGTATATACTGTCAATGATCACCAGAACAAGTTTAGTTAATATCCATCACCACACATAGTTACAATTTGTTTTTCTTGTGATGAGGACGTTTAAGATCTACTCTCTTAGCAACTTTTAAATATTATTACAACGCAGTATTGTTAACTATAGTTACTACACTGTACATTATATCTCTGGGATTTATCTTATAACTGGAAGTTTGTATCTTTTGACCACCTGACCCATTTCATACTTCCTTCCTGCCTCTGGTAACCACCAATCTGTTCTCTGTATCTATGAGTTCAGGTTTTATTTTAGAGTCCACATATGAGTAAAACCAAACAGTATTTGTCTTTCTTTGTCTGACTTATTTCATTCACCATAATGCTTTCATACTGCATGAGGTCCATCCGTGTTGGTGCAAATGGCAGGATTTCTGTCTTTTTATGGCTGAAGGATGGCTATGTGTGTGTGTGTGTGTGTGTATGTATGTGTGTATGTATATATATACATACATGTGTATAAAATTTGGTGTATAAAATCTTAGGTTGTTTCCATGTTTTTGGCCATTGTAATGATACTGCAATGAACATGGGGGTGCAGATATCTTTTCCAGTTAGTGTTTTCATTTCCTTTGGTTAAATAGCCAAAACTAGAATTTCTGGATCATATGGTAGTTGCACTTTTGGTTTTTTGAGTAAACTCCATACTGTTTTCCACAGTGGCTGGACCTACATACTTTCCTGCCAACAGTACACAAGGGTTCCTTTCTACCTTTCTTGTCTTTTTGATAATAACCATTCTAACAGATGTGAGATGGTATCTCCTTGTGCTTTTGATTTGTATTTACCTCATGATTAACAATGTTGAGCCCCTTTTCATGTAGCTGTTGGCCATTTGTATTTCTTCCTTAGAAAAATATCTACTTAGCTCTTCTGCATGTTTCTTTTAAAAATCAGATTAGTTTTTTGCTATTGAATTGTATGAGTTCTTTATATATTTTGAATATTAACCCCTTATCAAATATATGATTTACAAATATTTTCTCTTGCTGATGGCTTCTTTACTGTACAGAAGCTTTTTAGTTTGATGTAGTACCGCTTTTTTATTTTTGCTTTTGTTGCCTTTGCCTTGATGTCAAATCCAAAAAATCATTGCTAAGATTGATGTCAAGAACCTGACCCCCTATGTTTTCTTCTACAAATTTTATGGTTTCAGGTCTTAAGTTCAAGCCTTTAATCTGCCTTGGGTTGATTCTGTGTCTGGTGTAAGGCAGTGGTCCCGTTTCGTTCTTTTGCATGTGGCCGTCCAGATTTCCCAACACCATTTATTGAAGAGACATTACTTTCCCTATCGCACATTCACCCATTAGTTCTCAAAATGGCACCTTTTGCCTGGTGAGAAGGTCCATAGTGCTTTTCTAATTCTCAGTGGGATTTGTAACCCCCCAAACACTGAGCCCCTACAGCAGTAGTATGTCAGCTAATATGACTACAGAAAAGCAGAAAACACCTGTGTAAAGAAAGTAGTTACAGGAATTAAGCTAGGAAAAAAATCATAAGAACATGAGTGAGTCAGCATGAGGGCATAACAGCTTAAAGTAGCAACTTCAAAGAGAAAATGGAATTATATGGGTTGCCCTAGTAACAGCAAGATAAAATGTGGAAGTGAAAATGTGGGACTTGACATTAAAAAACTTTCTCCAGCATAAGGTCTCTCACATCATGAAATGAGCTTTACCATGGCAACAGGCAAAAAACATGTAAATGGATTAAAGAAAGAAAATATCCAAGGGAGCAAAAGCATAGTAATAAGAGCTAAGCTGAACTAATAAATATTTCTATACCTTTAACTCATGAAATTAAATGGGGGAGGGGGAGCAAAGTCTGCAGTGGTGATCACGTCAGACTTTCTTCGGTAACATGTGATCTTAAATGATTTTCAATGTTCAGCTTTTGTATTATTTCCACCCACTCACTTTCCCCCAAACGGCACAGACCTTCCATTCATTCTAACAAGAAAGGGCAAAAGAAAAAAAAACAAATATAAGGAGTAAGTTACATTTTCCATGCCCAATCTCTGCTTTTTTGGAGGCAATATATCTCTGGTAATTAAAGCAAGAACAGGCATTCATATTAATATAGTATAGCTCTATTATTACAGTGGTTGGGGCACAGCACTGAAGTCAAAGTGCCCCAGTCTGAATCCTGGCTCTGCCACCTGTAAGCTGGGTGACCATGAACAGGTCACTAAATCCTTCTGTTTCCTCATCTTTAAACTGGGTGGTGTGGCTCAGGAGATTGAGTGCCGGCCTGTGAACCAAAGGGTGGATGGTTCAGTTCCCAGTCAGGGCACATGGCTGGGTTGCAGGCCAGGTCCCAAGTAGGGGACGTTTAAGAGGCGACCACACATCGATGTCTCTCTCCCTTCCCCTCTCTAAAAACAAATAAATAAAATCTTTAAGATGGGGAAAAGGATGTATCTTCTTTTACCGGGTTGGAAAGTGTGTAAGAGATAACTGTGGCAAACACTAACTGCACTACTGGGTAGGAAATTAGCACTCAATATACTATCAATAAAGCTAATAGTCAAACATGGCCAGTGTGAAATGGAGTTTACTCTTAAGAGTAAGAATTCCTTGGTGGTTTGCAGCCTCTAGTTTTAACTTGAGGTATTCCACTAAAAAAATAATTCTTTATAAAAACACAAGAAGCAAACTTGAAAAGAATTATGTTTGTTAAATGGGAAAGGAAAGGTATAACTATGAACATTTAATATTATTGTGCCTATTAATTGCCAGGCATTAAACACTGAGCTTTTATTTTCAAACGTCCACAGTAAATTCATGGGGTAGGTATTCCTTGGCTCTACAGTAGAGGAAATGTGCAGAGAGATTAAATAAGTCCTCCAAGGTTACAAAGCCTGTGAATGGCAGAGCAAACTTCCCACTCAGTCTATCCAATTCCAATGCCCAAGCTCATTTACTTCATGAGAAAAATTATTTTTGTCTCTAACAACCTCCTTTATTGGAAATTCAGCCTTGTCATCCATTGGCAAAAACATTTATTTGGGGAGTTAACTATCTGAGGACTGAACTCAGGGCATATTTGCGATTTGCACATTCTATCCTAAAATCTGGCACTGAGAGAGAAGTCCAGTCTGAGAAAAGGTTTTTTTAGAGGCTGGAAAGGATTCAGCTTTTCTCTATAAAGCAATTACTGTTATGGGACTTACTCTTCTATTGTCAATAGCTAGAAAACCAATTTTACCACTGCCACAGGGGCCCTTACGCTATACTCTTGGTTATATCTATCTTTTCTTTGATGCTAAGCCCCAAATTTTAAACTTTCAGTCTCCTTTGGGGGGATATGCGTGTGATTTCCAGGAACCTAGTGCGGCAAAATATTAAGAACCTTTTGTACTGGGAATGTGAATACTGGGAAACGTTTGCCAAATTAAAATAGAAGGACAATGACTACTTACTTCCTTTTCATTGTTCTTATTCAAATTAATTTGGTCAAGACAATTTTAACCAACTCTTGCCCCTAGAAAATGATCAGAATCTCCCTTCTCTGATGTTTCAGCAAAATGTTTTTGCTTTATTGCAGACATGCCCACAAAGAAGATTAGTTTTTCTTTAAAAAAATGGTTGAGCCCTGACTGGTGCGGCTCAGTGGATTGAGAGCTGGCCTGTGAACAAAAAGGTTGCCGGTTTGATTCCTAGTCAGGGCATATGCCTGAGTTGCAGGCCAAGTTCCCTGTGGAGGACATGGGAGAAGCAAGCACACATTGATGTTTCTCTCTCCCCAGTCTCTAAAAATAAGTAAATAAAATAAAAAAAAAAATAGAGTCTTCCATCTTCTTGGATTTTTTGGAATAGTCTGAGAAGGATAGGGGTTAGCTCTTCCTTAAATGCTTTGTAGAACAAACACTTCAAAAATTTATATGGAACCAAAAACAACCCAGAATAGCTGCAGCAATTTTGAGAAAGAGCAAAGTAGGAGGAATCACAATACCTGGTATCAAAATGTATTACAAGGCCACTGTAATCAAAACAGCCTGGTACTGGCATAAGAACAGACATGTGGACCAATGGAACAGAATAGAGAGCCCAGAAATAAACCCAAATCTTCACGGTCAATTAATATTTGAAAAAGGGGGCAGCATAAAATGGAACAAAGACAGCCTCTTCAACAAATGGTGTTGGAAGACCTGGACAGGTACATGCAAAAAAATGAGACTCCATCACCAACTTATACCATACACAAACATAAATTCAAGGCGGATAAAAGATTTAAATATAAGTCATGTGACACCATTAAACTCCTAGAGGAGAACATGGGCAGGAAAATCTTAGATATTTCACACAGCAACATTTTTACTAATATGTTCCCTACATCAAGGGACACAAAGGAAAGAATAAACAAATGGGACCTCATCAAAATAAAAAGCTTCTACACAGCTAAAGAAAACAGCATTGAAATGAAAAGAGAACCAACCATATGGTAAACCATATTTGCCAATGATACCTCAGAAAAGGGTTTGATCTCCAAAATATATAAAGAACTCACACAACTTCACTCTAAGAAGACAAGAAACCCAATTAAAAAATGGGCAAAGGACTTGAACAGACACTTCTCCTAGGAGGACATACAGAGGGTTCAGAGACATATGAAAGGACGCTCAGTATCGCCAGCCATCAGAGAGATGCGAATTGAAACCACAATGAGATACCACTTCACACCAGTGAACAAAGCATAAACAAAGCAACAAACAACAACATTGGAGAGGGTATGGAGAAAAGGGAACCCTAGTGTAGGAGACCAGTTTGTTTTGGTCTGGCAAATGTGACTCAGCTCTGTATAGAAAACCTAGAGAAGCGAGGTGGTGGGCAGGAGCCAGACCTTCAAACCGAGTTTTCCCATGGGAATCAGGCCTAGAAAATGCATATTGACTGTTATGGCTTGCTCTTGCTAAAACTCCCTCACCCTGGTCTGAAACAGTAGATGTGTATTGTCTATCTTCAAGGTAATTTCCAAAGCCTGTGTAAATTTTCCCAAGGATGGAACTAATCAGCTTGCCATCTTTCCCTTCTGCATGTGTTATTTTCATTTCCTTAACTGTACCTAAATATAGACAATAATATTCTATGTAATAAATAATAAATCCTTCTTTGATATAAGACCCAAGAAAAACAACAAAACCCTGTCTAGGCAAGGGTCAGGGCACTGTTCTCTTGAGAGAGTGGCTGTGCTGTCCCCTTTTTCTCCACAGGATTGCTGTAGCCTGTGCATTTATTGTTGTCTTCAGTCACAACAGGCGAACTCTGCTGGCTGGAATCCGCCACACCCTAGTGCACTGTTGGTGGGATTGCAGACTGGTGCAACCACTTTGGAAAACAGTATGGAATTTCCTCAGAAAACTAAAAATGGAGCTGCCTTTTGACCCAGCAATTCCACTGCTGGGATTATATCCTAAGAACCCTGAAACACCAATCCCAAAGAACCTATGCGCCCCAATGTTCATAGCAGCACAATTTACAATAGCCAAGTGCTGGAAGCAACCTAGATGCCCATCATTAAATGAATGGATCAAAAAACTGTGGCACATTTATGCAGTGGAATTCTATGCAGCAGAAAGAAAGAAGGAGCTCCTGCCCTTTCTGACAACATGGATGGAGCTGGAGAACATTACGCTAAGTGAAGTAAGCCAGGCGGTGAAAGACAAATACCATATGATCTCACCTTTAACAGGAATCTAATCAACAAAACGAACAAGCAAGCAAAGTATAGCCAGAGACACTGAAATTGAGAACAGGCTGACAGTGATCAGAAGGGAGAGGGGAGGGGAAAATGGGGGGTAAGGGTGAAGGGTTTACAGGAACAATTATAAAGGACACATGGACAATAACAAGGGGGGTGGAAAAGGAGAGGGAGGCAAGGAGGGCTGGGATGGTGGAAAGGGGTGGGGGGAAAAGGCAGAAAACTAGACTTGAACAACAATAAATTTTTAAAAAAATTTTTTTAAATAAAAAAAATGGTTCAAATGTTCACTGCTCGTTAAAACTATGACCGCATTTTTGGCATCCCCATCCAGGTCCCACAATGTTTCCAGAGGCAGGGTAGAGAAAATGCTCTAGGTGAACTTTATGGAAAAAATTCCCAAGGGTCCAATCCATGGTGCTAC
The DNA here is from genome assembly GCA_004024845.1 of Tonatia bakeri. Taxonomy (NCBI): domain Eukaryota; kingdom Metazoa; phylum Chordata; class Mammalia; order Chiroptera; family Phyllostomidae; genus Tonatia; species Tonatia bakeri. The sequence continues at coordinate 181,118 of PVIA01002221.1, read as the reverse complement.
AGCCTTAGCTCTGCCATCTGCCAAGTAATTATTGACGCTGAGGCACACCCAAACATACTGGGCAGCTCGAAAGTTGTAGCTCTTTTAGGGCAATCTGACTTATCATGTGATTCCACATCAACCTGCATTCCATAGCTCACGCTCCCTGAGCTTCGGTTTTCTTCATGTCATCAAATACCACCCTGCAGATACTTCTGTTACTGTTCTGCTTTCTGTTTCACCTCAATTTCTTCATCCCAGCTTCCCAAGTTCCTCCTTTTCTAGTTTTCCCCAACTGAAGTAACACATGATCTACCTAAGGGATCTATGTGGGTGTGAGAGAGAGGGAGCTGACGCCAAGATTTCTGACTGTGAAAATCTGAGACTGGCAGGGTGGAGTTGCCATTTACTAAAGGGAGGGTGAAGATACAGAAAGAGCAGGTTTGGGGAGGGGTGGTGAGGAGTGTGGTTGGAGACATGTCAACTCTGAGATGTCTGGTAGATGTCCGAGTGGGAGGGGCTCCATAAACAGTTGGAGATATGCTAGAGTTGGGAAAAATATCTGGCCTGAAGATTCAATTTGGTGATCACTAGGGCATCAGAAGTAGTGAAAGCCATGGAGAGAAGAAGGTCACTTAGGAAGTATTCAGAGGGAAGGAAACTACCTAAAGATTTGCAGCAGTAAAGGGCATTTTCCAACCAGATGTGGGATTGGATTCCTCTCGCACTTCCTGTAGGTTTCTGTGCAAATATCAGAGATGCCTTCTCTGATCGTCGTGTTTAAAATATTAATACTAACTTGCTACCACCAGTAGCATACTATCTCCTAAGTTACTTTTCTCAACAGCACTATCTTAATCAGAGGTACTACATGTGCTTGTGTTTTGTTGTGTGTCTCCCATCTGACAAGGTAAATTCCTTAATTTACAGGGACTTTGGGTTTTGTGGTCTCCTATCTCCCAGTATGCAGAATAGTGCCTGGCACATACAAAGTACTCATTAGTTGCTGAGTAAATGAATGAAAAATGAGTGTACACTTACTGTGAAATTCTCCCAGTTGTGAAACTTGTAACAGAAATATTTCTGTGAATACCAGAATTTAGAAGTAGGAGCAGTTGGCTTTGGGAAGAGAACCACCAGATTTCTTTTGCAACTCTGCCTTGCCTCATGATATCCTCCGTATGCTTAGGAGCATGGGGGAGACATGAAAGGCTTCCTGGGAGACTTACGTGGAGGTTGAACAGGGAAATCTTTGTTGTTTGCCTTGTCTGGGGAGTTAGAAGTGGGAGATAAGAGTGAGAAGAGGGGGTGTTCTTGGCCTGATTTATTTTGAACCTTGGGCTCCTTCATACTCTCATTGACTGCCTCAGCAGTGTCCCCCCGACCACAGAATAAGGTGAAGACCACTGGGAGAGAAGGACGGGTGTTTCCTAAGCAACAGCAGTGCAGTAGTGACCACTGATGGTTTGGATCAAGATAATCAACGACAAATGACCAACAATGCACAAGTGCAGAAAAATGGGAAGGTGAGGACTGTGGGAAGTTATTGTGAACCAGAAGTGGAACAAATTAACAACACTGCCACTGTTTAAAAAAATATATGATATTGAATGTGTGGTATTTAAGAGCTAGAAAGTTAATTGTCTGCTAAAACTAGCATTATTCAGGTCCCTTACTCGATTTTGAGGCTCTATCTTTTAGACCAATAGGGGAAATATTAGATAGACATTTATTTAGGAGCAACAAATTCTACCTTTAAAAATATATCCAGATTGCAACCATTTCTGACTCATCTCTATTGCTATTACCCTTATCAGCTTTCAACTAGGTTATAGCAATAGCCCCATAACTGGTCTCCTTGCTTCCACCATTGTCCCATATAGGTTATTCTCAACTGAGCAGCCGGAATAATCCTATTAAATTGAGTTTCTCCTCTGCTCAAACCACTTCTCACTCAGAGAAAAAGCCAAAATCTGTACAAAAATACCACAAGGCCTGATGCACTCTGTACTCCTCCCAACTCCAATACATGTGGCATTCCTCTTTCCTTTCCTCTTGCTTTGTTCCAACCACACTGGTCCTTCTTAAGTTTCTTGAACATCTGGGTTCACTCCTGCCTCAGGGCCTTTGCATTTCCAGTGACCTCTGCCAAAATTCTCCTCTTCAGGATATCTGCATGGCCCAATCCCTGGCCTTCTTCAGGACTTGCAGAAACTCACCCAGATTCCAACCACATTTTGCCATCTGTCACTGTCACTGTGGTCCAAGCCTTCACTGGCCCTTGCTTGCATAACTCAGCAAAGCTGATGTAGTATTACAACCCCACCCGCAGACCCAGTGTGCCTTTCCTCCTGCCCTGTCTTATTCTTCTCCACAGCATTTAGCATCTTTGAGTATATCAATTTCCCTTCTGTCCTCTTCCACTTGAAAATAAGTCCCAGGAAGGCAGGAATTTAGCCTGATCCATCTCCAATGTCCAGGAAAGGCCTGGTGCATATTTATCATTCAATAGATATTTGTTGAATGAAAGAGTTAAGCGGTAGAAGCAGGCTCTATGCAGAAATGTTATGTATACTGAGATAAGCAAAGGAAATATGTAAGTGTAACTGATGAGTCAAGAGCATGGAAGGGTAGGGGCAGACTGATACACCAAATACAAAATGCTTCAACTTCATACATAAAAACAGGCTTCAAACAGCTGCACAAGCAATTCAGAATATATAGGAAGAACCTGTTAAATGACTGAATGGGAGGTTCTAGAACAAAACCTGTGGGTTGGTCATGCCACAAAGATGTGAAAAAAACAGGATAGTAATTGTGTCTTGAGGGTGGAAAGCAGTCTCTGAAGGCACAGTGCTGGAGAACGCTCCCCCAATGCCCTACTCCCAGCCCCAGATGAGTGCTTCTCCAGCAGTCGGCATCACTCTCTGAAACAGCAGAAAGTGCCATGTTTTCCAAAGGGAGAACACACGGGCTGATATTAAACTAGGAACAGCCAATTGGAAAACCTGTCGACAGAATCTGGGCTGAGCCAGTCTCTTGACATTTATTAGAAAATCTTGGAGGAAATAAAACCCAGTGTAGGTAGAATGGTGACTCTCAACACTGGCTGCACATCAGAATCAGCTGGAAAGCTTTAAAAATACTAACGCTTGGGTTGTTAGAGCAGAGTGCCTGGGGCGAGGCCATGCCTGAGGTTTCTTTTTGAAGATCCCCGGGTTATTCCTACAGGCAGGTGGGGTTGAGGGTTAAGACCCATTTCCCTGGAAACATCATATTTCCTCTTCTTGTGATAAAAAGTCAACCTAAGCACCAGACAAGGTCTTATTAAGGGAAAAAACCCAGAGCTTTAGCTAGACCTTCCAACGTAGAGCTCACTTGAAATGATTTCAGTATTCTGAATTTATAGTTTAATAAACTTAAGGAATTGGTTGGTCACTGGTAGTTAATATGTACCTCACACCCCCTCTCTCCCCAGGTCACCGCACCCAGACAGGCCCCCTGGAGCAGCCCACTCCCCGCTGGGGAGAGCATGCGGCTAGGATAACATCTGAAAGGGTCTTAGACCATAACCGCAGTGTCCTATTTTGGAAGCCTGTGCCTGGCTATTTTCATATGCAGTCCAAGGTCAACACTTTCCCTACCTGCCCTGTTCACTCCTTCACTCCCCTGGGCTATTTATATACTCATTCTCTCCCCTCCCCTACGCTAAGTTCTGTAAGGGCAGAGGCTGCCTTGCTCATTTTGGCATTCCCAGCATCTGACCCAGTTGCCTGAGCAGTAAGTTTAACCTGACAAGGAGCTCCACGTCTGTAGCAATGACTTACCCCTCCAGAGCATCATCTGAAGGTAAAAAATGCTCTGAACATTATGGAACGATTTCTTAAAAACTTGCAGTGATACTACTTAAAATGTCCTATGGACTTACATTATAACATCAGTGATGCTCTCTTTTAAATTTATATTGTACTCACAGTGTTAAGATGTATCAGAGATGTTTTAAGTGTCTGTTGGCTTTTCCACTGGCAGCATCTCTAACTCCTTGGCTTTCAATCATTTAGCTCTTCAGTCTCTTGGTCAAGCAGTTAATAACTAAAGAATTTAAAGGGCAAAATCTACATCTGGGAGCTAAGTGAGAGTACAGATAGCCCATTTTCAGCATACTGTCCATTCATATTTTTAATAAAGATGTTATAGTTTATCACTCGATAATACACAGGTTCAATTTTTATACCAACAGCTTAGTTTTAGAAAGATAATGAGGATTTCTTGTTCATAGGTGATTCCAATATAAAAACAGTGAGTGGAGCTTTGGTGTAATCTCTAAAAATAAGGACACAGCTGTGTGTATTTAAAAAATATTGTGTTTCTGCAGCCTTCTCCACTCCCGTTAAATAAATGTGTTAGTTGGAGTATGAGATATTAAGGAACAGGGAATGACCATTTAAAAATGTTACGGAGGTTAAATATTTCCTAACTCCTTTTCAGATTATATTCTAAAGACAACTGTATTCTGAACCAGGCTTCATTCCAGGTTTCCAAGCAAACGTACAAATAGGTTGATTAATGTATCAGAGCTTTAGACTGTTTTCACATGCTATGCTTACACTGCTTATGATGTCACGGGAGTAATTCTGATTCAGTTTGAGTGTGTCAACAGGAAGAGGCCTGGCAGAAACATAAAAATTCTAAGCAAACTAATCCTGAGACTCAAGCAGTTCCATTACCAGAAACATTAGTTAAACCAAACAGGAGTGTGGCCAAAGAACATCAAGGAACACCACTGTTCTCAAGATCTGCGGTTTCCTCTCATAAGGGACCTATTCTGCTCCTATTTGGATGTGACACAGGAGGGCTTTTGCAAAGCATGGTATATTCCAATTAAAAGAAATATCTCATTACAGCGGAGTAAACGTAAAGATGCCCTCGGTCATACACTCACATTCCTGAGATGCTCTATGAATACATCTGCTGCTTACCGTTAATAACACGCCTTACTGCCTCACCTAAAACACTTCTGTGTATAAAATTCTCTAATGCGATATGGTCCTAGGTGCACAGCTCCAGTTTGGGTCTAAAATTTTTTTCATTTCTGTGGAAAAACAGTCCCCTGAAAAGTCTGCAGAAACAGGCTGTTGTCACACTAAGCATCTTTCTTCTAAACCATGACGGCCAGTGCCTACCGAGCCCACTGTCACACGTCAGCAGGCCGTTCCTAAAGATGATATATGCTCCTACTTAGGGCGTGGCCATGACATTAATTGCATTTTAATACAAAATTCAAAGGTAATTTGTGCAAATTCTCTTCTCTATGAATTATAGTTGCTTTGTACATTTAGGGTGATATGAAGTCCTCTGTCTAAATAACTATATGGTGAGACTAAAACGAATAAAAATATTCCTGTTGTTATATGTATATATTAGCTCACTGAACATCTGCATTCCCATAATTAGCCACATTAACCTAATAAATAAAAATAAAAGTCACCTCTACTCACCATTTTGTTCAACATAATGTGATAGTTACAATGCAAATTTTACAGCCAGAAAAGACTGAGGTTTGAAATCTAGCTCTGTGCCATCCTCTCTAAATGATGCACACTTTACCTGGCAGTAAATGACAATTTTCAATGTCTCTAATTTAGAAAATATTAGCTAGGCTTCTCTCCTGGGAAGCTTCTAGATTCTGGAAAATCCCATTTACTGTGTGTTCCGCTATATCTCCTATTCATGGAAAGTGCCTAAAAGTACCCCACATAAAGCTGTTTGGGGGTCTTTAATAACTTTAAAGAGTACAGAGGCCCATTAGCCACAAAGGTGGCTAACGGCTTCTCTACACGGCAGCTATAGTGATCCTTTGAAAACTCATCAGATTATGAATCTCATTTGCTCAGAACCCTCCAATGGCTCATCTCACTCAGAATGGAGGTGGACAAGGCACTGCAGGGCCTATAACAGCCTCTGTAAATAACTACTCTTCCCCTCACTCAGGGACCTCTACCCACACTGGCCTTCTTGCTGATCTCCTCCACCATGCCAGGGGTATGTCTTTTTATCTGCTGCTCCCTCTTCTTGGATCACTCTTTCCTCAGATATAAGTGGCTCCTTTTCATCCTTCTAATTTTTGCCTGATGAGCCATATTTTTGTTTTCCTATCCAGATATTTAAATACTTGAAAATATTTTCACCTTATCTTTGCTACCTGTATATCCATTTACCCTAGCCCCACAGTCACAGAGTAGGTCCCAGAGACAGTGGTTGGTTTGTGATCTCAAAGGACAGCAGATCTGGTGGTGCTTTATACCCTGTATAGTCTTGAATTAAAAAACACATGGCTGATCTTAAGAGGTTATCTGGCTAAACCTTTAGGCAAGACTGTACTCAACCCACAGCAGAGAGCATCAACTCTATTCTAGTTTTAAAATCTTCGAGCCTCATGGGCGGGGCTGGCTGAAGGAGAAACTGGGACTCAGAGCTGACTGTGGACTATGGCAGTTGCCGTGGTGGTAGAAACTCCCAGTCTCACACGAGAGTTCCTTTGAAAGTGAGCTAGAGACAAGCAGGGGAGCTGCACTGTCCCCTCTCTGGCCCTTCCCCACAGGCGGCACCACAGCCCAGCAAAGAGGGTCGCCCTGCCCTGGTGAATACCTAAGTCCCGCCTCCCTACAACTTACCAGGTGCACTGAGACAAAGAACTATGGCCCGAATGAAAGAACAGAGCAAAACTTCAGAAAGAGAACTAAGTGATGAGAAGATAGCCAACCTATCTGATGGAGAATTTAAAGCCCTGGTAATCAAAATGCTCACAGAACTGATTCAGCTTGGTCACAAAATGAAAGAACAAATGAAAAATACCCAAAATGAAATAAAGCTAAATATTCAGGGAACCAACAGTGACAGGAAGGAAACCAGGACTCAAAGCAATGCTTCTGAACAAAAGGAAGAAATAAACATCCAACTGGAACAGAATGAAGAACAAGAATTCAAAAAAGTAGAGACCTAGGAATCTCTGGGGCAACCTGAAGCGTTCCAATATCCAAATTATAGGGGTGCCAGAAAGAGAAGAACAACAGCAAGAAATTGAAAACTTATGTGAACAAATAATGAAAGAAAACTTCCCCAATCTGGTGAAAGAAACAAACTTCCAGGAAGTCCAGGAAGTTCAGAGAGTCCCAAAGAAGTTGGACCCAAGGAGGAACACACCAAGGCACATCATCAAGTTACCCAAGATTAAAGACTAAGAGAGAATCCTAAAAGCAGCAAGAGAAAAGGAGAGAGTTACCTACAAAGGCGTGCCCATAAGACTGTCAGCTGATTTCTCAAAAGAAACCTTACTGGAAGAAGGGGCTAGAAAGAAGTATTTGAAGTCATGAAAAGCAAGGACCTACATCCAAGATTACTCTATCCAGCAAAGCTATCATTTAGAATGGAAGGGCAGAAAGTGCTTACCAGATAAGGTCAAGTTAAACAAGTTCATCATCACCAAGCCATTATTATATGAAATGTTAAAGGAACTTATTTAAGAAAAATAAGATAAAAAATATGAACAGTAAAAGGACAACAAACTCACAACTATCAACAAATAAACCTAAAAGAAAAATAACGAAAACAAAAACTAAGCAAACAACCAGAACATAAAAACAGAATCAGAGAAATGGACACCACATGGAGGGATTTCGGTGGGGAGGAAGAAGGGGGGAAAGGTACAGGGAAGAAGAAGCATAATTGGTAGGCATAAAATAGATGGGGAGAGATTAAAAAAAGGTATAGGAAACAGAATTAAAAAAAAAAACTTATATGTACAACCCATGGACATGAACCAAGGGGGAGGGGGGATGCTGGAGGGTTGGGGATGTAGGGCAAAGGGGTGATAAAGGGGGAAAAACTGGGAAAACTGTAATAGCATAATCAATAAAATATAGTTAAAAATATGCAGTATTTACCATCTTCGAGAAAATAAATAAAATCTCCCAGCCTCTATGAAAATTTGTAGAAAATTTTCTGACTTGATGCCAGAAAGTTTTTCTTTTTAAATCCTTACATCTTTCTATTCAGAAGAGATGTACAATCACTCTTCATATTCAGTTGGAGATGCCTTCATAGACCTGGAAGTAACTATCGAATTTCTCCTTGTCCTCATCTTAGCTAAAACATGCCAATTCTTTTTATTTGACCCACACAGATTCAATTTTTCAATGCTCTGATCCTCTTTGTGATGGACCCCTATCTATCTCGCAAGTTTTTCATCTTCCTAGTAGTTTATGTAGCCTTAAACTACTGTAAACATTAAGCATCAAAAGATCCCTACAGTCTCCTTTTTCTTTACCACATTCCAGTGTATGCTTTCATTTTTTGTTTTTAATTGTACTTCATTGATTACGCTATTACTGTTGTCCCTATTATTCTCTTTGCATCCCTTCACCCAGTAGCCTCTGACTCCCTCAGGCAATCCCCATCCACTGTTCATGTCCACATGTCATGTGTGTAAGTTCTTTGGCTGCTCCATTTCTTATACTGTACTTTACACATTCCCATTGCTATTATGGAATTACCAATTTGTACTTCCTAAACACCTCGCTTCTTCACCCATAACCCCACACCCCCCTCCCATTTGAAACCATCAAAATGCTCTCTGTATCCATGATTCTGTCTGTTCCTCTTGTTTGCTTAGTGCGTTTTTTAGATTCAATTGTTGATAGATCATGTATTTTTTGTCATTTTACTGTTCACAGTTCTGATCTTTTTTTAAGTAAGTCTCTTTAACATTTCATATAATAATGGCTTTGTGATGATGAACTTTAGTTTTTTTGTTGTCTGGGAAGCTATTTTTGTCCTTTGATTCTAAATGATATTGTTGTTGAGTATAGCAATCTTGATTGTAGATCCCTGCTTTTCATAACTTTGAATATTTCTTGCTGATCCCTTATACCCATTTTTCTTTTGAGAAATCAGCTGACAGTCTTACGGGAACTCTCCTGTAAGTAACTAACTGCTTTTCTGTTACTGCTTTTAAGATTCTCTCTTTATCTTTAACCTTTGGCATTTTAATTGTGATGTGCCTTGGAATGGGCCCCTTTGCATCCATCTTGTTTGGTACTCTCTGAGCTTCTAGGACTTGCATGTCTATTTCCTTCACCAAATTAGGGAAGTTCTCTTTTATTATTTTTTCAAGTAGATTTCCAATTTCTCACTTTCTCATCTCCTTCTGGCACCCCTATGATGCAAATGTTGGAACACTTGAAGTTGTCCCAGAGGCTCCTTACACTTTCCTCATTTTTTGGATTCTTTTTTCTTCTCATTGTTCTGGTTGGTTGTTTTTTGCTCCTTATGTTCCAAAACATTGATTTGACAGTTGGATTCATCCATTTTGCTGTCGTTTCCCTGTAAATTGTTCTTTATTTCAATAGCGTATCCTTCATTTCTGAAAGGATCTTTTTTGTGCTCTTGAGGTCCTTACTAAGTTCCTCAAGCATCGTTACAATCAATGTTTTGAACTCTGCATCTGATAGATTGCTTATCTCCATATTGTTTAGTTATTTTTCTAGAGTTCTAATCTGTTCTTTCATTTGGACCACGCTTCTTTTTCTCCTTCTTTTGACAGCTTCCCTGTGTGTGTTTCTATGTATTCAGTAGAGCTGCCATGACTCCGTGTCTTGGTAGCATGGCCTAATACAGAAGGTGTCCTGTAGGGTCCAGTGGTACAGCCTCCCCTGTCACCCAAGCTGGGTACTCAAGAAGTGCCTTTTGTGTACATCCTCCTCTTGTAGTTGAGCCTTGACTGCTGTTGGCAGGTTAATGAAAGGAACTTACCAAGGCCAGTTAGCTGCAAGGACTGGCTGTGGCCACTAACCACCAACCTCTGTCCTCTGTGGAGGATCTGATGTACAGGGGCATAGTGGTGGTGCTCCAATGTGGTCTGTAGCTGTCCATTGGGTGTGCAGGCTCTGGGGTTTCCCAGGTGGTGCAGGCCAAGGTCAGCACCTGCCTGCATTTTGCCTGGGGCCATGCTGCGCATGCTGTAAAGCAATCTGGAGATAGCTGCTATTTGTGCTGGGCTTGGAGATTCCCGGCAAAGCCAAACTGTGATCCAAAACTGGCTGCTGCTAGTGCCAGGCCTGAGTCTACTTAGCAAGAGGTATGGGGGCTGGGGAGTTGCTAAGGCTGGCAATTACTTGTTTGAGAGAACTTAGGAAGTTGTGAAGCATGAGCCAAGACCAGCCATTCATATGGAAAAAACACTGTTAGCAGCGTGGGTGGGCCTGTGAGTTGGGTGAAACAGAGTCTCAGGGGATATCCAGGGTGGGACAAACAGTGTTAGCCAGGAGATGGAGTCTCAGATATGCCACCTGCCTGCTAGCTCTCTGGTCCTGTGAGGGGGACGGTTCAGAAAAGGGACAACAGCCTCTGCTTGCCTTTCTGTCTGGGAGAAAGCTGTCCCCCAGCTTCTGCCTTGATGCCAGACAGATCCATTCCTCCCTGTGTGCCACTGGTTCTTTTCAAGCTTCTATCCCAGTGCTGGGAGTCAGAGAGAGTGAACTTCAGTCATTCCTTGTGTAGGTTCTTTTTTTTAAAAGATTTTATTTATTTATTTTTAGACAGAGAAGGGAGAAAGGGAAACATCAATGTGTGGTTGCCTCTTGTGCACCTCCTACTGGGGACTGAACAGGCGACCCTTTGGTTTGCAGGTCAGCACTCAATCCACTGAGCTACATCAGCCAGGGCCATGGGTTGATTCTTATATATGCCCTGATTGGGGGTCGAACCTGCAACCCTGGTGTATCGGGACAACATTCTAACCAACTGAGCTACCCAGCCAGGGCTGTGTGTGAGTTCCTCAAGAGGAACTAATTGGGCCTCCAGAGGTTTCCTCCACTGACTCAATCCCTCTGGATTTTGTAGCCAGAAGATAGGGGACTTATCTTCCTGGCACTGGATTCCTGGGCTGCAGGGCCTGGTGTGGGACTCCTTTCTCTCAAGATATCCCTCCCGAAATTTTCTTCCACCACAGATGGATATGTGACCAGCTCATTCTGCTTATCCACCCCTCCTCCTACCAGTCTAGATGGATGTGGTTCCTTTAATTCCATAGTTTTGAACTTCCATTCAGCTTGATTTCTGACAGTTTTGAGTGATGGATGTTCTATGGTTAGTTGTAATTTGGATGTGGTTGTACAAGGATACAAGCCATGTTTACCTACACCTCCATCTGTATCAGAAATCTCTACGGTGTATGCTTTTAAAATATAACAACTCAGAGCCTTATAAAAGGAAAACTATCCCAAATCTGTTTATATAACCTGCAACCTCCTCCCAGAAAGAAGATAGTATTCCTGATATAATGCTTAAGTAATCAGTTCTCATGAACTTTAATCACATTGAGACACCAGGAAGTTAGTTACCACCCATGCATTTGACTAGCTGTCAACCAAGTGTTCAATGGCCTTTAACAAAATATTATTTTCTTTTGATGTCGAATCTAACATTTTAAACCATTCTGTCTTTTCCAATACAATGTTCCTACCCAGAGCAAATCTTTGAATTAGCTGACTAGAGAACTTTTAGAGGAAATTCTTTATAAAAGTTTTTGATACATGCTAACAAAAAAGTCGTCAATATATATATATATATATATTTAATGCAGGATCAGCCCTGGCTGGTGTGGCTCAGTGGGTTGAGCATGGGCCTGCAAACTGCAAGGTTGCCAGTTTGATTTCCAGTCAGAGCACATACCTGGGTTGCTGGCTGGTCGCCAGTTGGGGTGAGTGAGAGGGAATCGATCGCTGCCTCTCTCGCACATCAATATTTGTCTCCCTTTTCCCCCCTCCCTTCCCCCCTCTCTAAAAAATAAATTTAAAATCTTAAAATAAAAAAAATGTAGGATCAGTGAACTTGTTCTATAAGGTAGAAATAGTAAATAACTTAGGTCTTACAGGTCACATCTAGTCTATGTTACATATTCTTTTAAAAATGTTTTAAATCTTTCAGAAATTTAAGAACCGATCTCAGCAAGTGCATCACATAAAAACAGGTCGCAAGTCCAAAGTACCCGGGCCCCAGTCGGCCAATTCCTGTTGCAGTGGTTCTTGGAGGTCCCATGGAGAGTTACTCATCTCAAAAGAAACAGAGGTGGTGGCAGCCTCTGGATCAAGGAACTGCATGGCATTCATGCTGCTGAGATCCTCTGTGTATCTCTTCTGATCTTGGGTTTTGTGCTGGTCTACAGTTATTTGAGCACGTGCATGTCAAAATCTAATGGCCATCTGAAAGGACTCTTGTTCTGCTGGCTCAAGATGATTTACCATCTAACTTGAGGGCTTGGAGAGCAGTTTGGGCCCTAAAATTGAATAAACTTTGGGCTGAAGTTAAAACAGAATGCCTTTCCAGGATGAGATTAAAGAGGAATTTTGACAACTGAGCGACATAGGGACGCCGACAAAGGGAAGTCTAGTGCAGAATCCAAAGTTTCTGTCCCAGGTCTTAAGTTTGAGAACTCCCATGGCTAATGTTTTGTATTTGACACATTCCACAGGCTAAAAGTCTGTTACGTTACTAAGAAACAACGAGAGTCCTTAAAAGGAAAGTTTAGGATGAGCAAGTATGCATTGTTAACAAAAAAAGTATCTAACACTTGGAAAAGAGGCAAAGGGAGGGCAGACTATCCTTTCAATGTACTATTGAAGAACTCTTTTACTGGCGCCTCCAAGGATGATTTAGGGAAATATAACTTCCTTTGACTTGCTAGTTACCACTGATTAAACACCAGGCTTATAGATTTTTGTCCAGTAAGAAAACCCAAAACAGTATGTTTTTTACTGTCCTGAAGGGCACTGCCTAGTTTTGTATCTAACCTAGCAATGTTATTCTAACAGTCTTTTTTTCAAATAATTCCTGAATGTTCTTTGATCCCACTTTGCCATCCTCGCAGCTCCTTCACTAAGGAGTTGAATAAATCTTTGATATATTCACCAAGTTTTTGAAAATTATCCTTTGACAATGTTTACAAAAGCCTCAAGTTATTTTGTTTTGCTTGCAGTAAGTTTGTGTATATATTTGCATAACAATTAAAACTGTATGAAGGAATTGGTTCAGAGGTTTTCTACTTGCCTATATCTGTGAGCGGTTATTTATAAGGTTGTGCTTTTGTGGTCAGTGAGTTCTTGGGGCACCTTCTAGACCTACAACTTCCCTTATGTTTATAAAAACTCTAAGAATGATGGACAAGTGGTTGCAGGAGTTCCTCTCTTGTGTGCTAGGACACCTCCTTAAACAAACAGATTCACACTAAAATGAAAAAGTAAGGCAAAATCTGCCTGGGTGATTTCATAAGGATGTGAAAAGAAAGAGTTTGGGGAAATTTCTGCCAAGTTGTGGTTTGACAGTCAATTAAAAGAATAATTCTAAACAGACTAAAACAGATAGAAATAAACAATTTATCAAGAGAGTCCCTCCATCACTATCCCAGGCAACAGAGCAATGAAAGAATGCCAAACAACGGAGTGTTTTACTTTTAAAACTACCTTTGCTTCTCTCCAGAGGGAAATTAACAAGACTAAAGTCTTAAGTGAATGGAGTCCACATGTCCCAGGTAGAAGCTAATAAACATGTATATATAGAATAAGGGAATATGAAAAATATTTCCTGCCCCAGTGCCCCACCACAAAAAAAAGGAAAAAAAAAATACACAAAAGGGAAGTTCAGAGTGAATGGGAGGTATTCAGGTCACTAAGGATGAGGAACCAAAAAATATGCAAATAGCTGTCTGGTCACTGCCATTGGTCCTTTCTACATTTTAAAAAATTTAATCTTCATTGTATTTTTCCCACTGCCATTTAGTCCCCTCATACCTCCTCCCCCCAGCAATCACCACACTGTTGTCCATGTCCAGGAGTCCTTTTTCCTTCCTGATCACTCCCTCCACCCCCTAACCTCCCCACCCACACTAGCTGTCATCCGGCTCTCCTTCTATGAGTTGGTCCCCACTTTCCTTTTTAGTTCAGTTTGTCATTAGAGTCCACATATGAATGGAATCATATGGTATTTGTCTTTCTCTGACTGGCTTATTTCACTTAGCATAATGTTCTCCAAGTCCATCCATACTGTCACAAAGGATAAAATTTTCCTCTTTTTTATGGCCAAGTAGTATTCTGTTGTGTAAATGTCCTATAGTTGTTTTATCCACTCATCTGATGGACACAACCCACAGAGTGGGAGAACATATTCATCGATACATCTGATAAGTGTTAACTTCAAAAATTTATTAAGAACTTACAAAACTTAACACCAAAAACAAACAAACAAACAAACAACCCAATTAAAAAATGGGCAAAGGACCTGAATTGACACTTCTCTAAAGAGGACATACAGATGGTCAACAGACATATGAAAAGATGCTCAACATCACTAATCATAAGAGAAATGCAAATTAAAACCAAATGAGGTATCATCTCACACCTGTCAGAATGGCTATCATCAATAAATCAACAAACAAGTGCCGGTGAGGATGTGGAGAAAGTAATCCCTTTTGCACTATTGGTCAAAATGCAGACTGGTGCAGCCACTGTGGAAAAGAGTACGAAGATGCCTCAAAAAATTTAAAATGGATCTGCCTTTTGACTCAGCAATCCCACTTCTGGGAATATATCTGAAGGAACCCAAAGCACTAATTCAAAAGAACATAAGCCCCCCATGCTCATTGCAGCGTAATTTACAACCTGCAAGATATGGATGCAGCCTATCTATATTTCTTAACCAGAACTTTAAATCCAAAGTAATTTAGTAGTGCTTTAATAGTGATTTACAAACTATGGTTGAATTACATAAAATATAATGTTCAATTGATATTCCTGATAATGATGAATATTTGGATAAATTAAACTATTTTGTTAAATGACTTGGCCTTGACTTTATTCTAGTTGGGGAGACGAGAAAAAAATTACACCTCATTTACATCAAAATGGTAAACACAGAGATACCATGTGATCCAGCAATTCTACTTCTATACATATTTATTCCAAAGAGATGAAAACATACGTCCACACAAAAACTTATACCTGAATGTTACTGGGGGCACTATTCCTCATAGCCCCAAAGTGAAAATAACTTAAGTGTCCACCAAATGATGAACTGATAAAGAAAAATGGTATAACCATACAATGGAAGATTATCTGGCAATGGAAAGGAACAGCACATCAATACGTGGTATAAACCTTGAATATGTGCTAAGTGAAAGAAATGAGTTATAAAAGGTTACATTTTGTGTGATGCCATTTCCATGAATGTCCGGGATAGACAAATCTATAAATTCAGAATATGTTAGTGGCTGTCTAGAGCTTGGGCAAACTGGAAGGTATGGGGGGAGTTATAGCTAATGGGCACAGGCTTCTTTTTAGGGCAATGAAATGTTTCAAAATTAGCTTATAGTAATGATTACATAATTCTGTAACTATACTAAAAAGCATTTAATTGTATAGTTTAAACATGTTAATGTTATAGTATATGAATTATATCTCAATAAAGCTCTTAAAATGTACTTTAGTTCATGAATGACTGATGTGTTTTCTAATAGGATGCCTATTTAATTGGAAGTTACTAAATTCCTTGTATATGTCTCATAAGTCAGATCATTATTTACACTAAAAATTTAAGTCTTGGCAGATATGTGCAACAACAATGAATTATAACTAGTTATAACTGGCCTGTTTCTTCAATGGTTGTTATAAATTTCAGGCATTGCTGAAGTAATGGGAAACCATCACTGTTATGGCTCTCTGGTAAGTTTTTAATATAAACTGAAATATTATTTTTAATTGGCAATGCAAATTGTAATTCAAGATTAATTAATTTTAAGGCCTAGGACTAATAGTTAAATTATGTAATTATGACTAATCTTTGGCAAAATACTACCATATATTTTAAACCTATACATCATATCTCTATATATAAACGTAACTTATTCTTCATAACACTTGAATAAGATTATAATCATTGTCTTATAACATACTTTAGAAAATTAATTTTATCTTAAAAACTAAAGTTTAACACTACTGTCATCCACCATTGTTTAGTTTATGTGGTTAATATAATAAGCAATACATATTAAGATAAATTAATTTTTAAAGTAGCTTAATAGGATAACTGGTATCTCAGAAAGAAAAATTACTCTTGAGATGACCTTTTCTGAATATGAGGCTGTAAAATTATTTACTTACTTTATATCCTGCCCAGATGACAAAAGTTATTTCTTTCCTCACCCAATCCAAATGTGTTCTTTCAGAAAGAGCAATTAGCTTCCTTGTTTTTGTGCTGATTTTTGATATTCCAAAATTATAAATAACCAAAAACCAAAAAACGGAGTAATAAGAGATTCATGGCCTCTTGAGAAAGTAAAATTCCGAGATTTCTTATGTGCCACCTGATTTAGCTGTTACCAAGCCAGACACTAATATGACCTTTTCTTATCGCCGGGCATATATATTGTTATCCAACAACATTGTAAAATGTTGCTTCAAGAGCATGTTCCAAATTTGGAGCAATAAAAAAGGAGCAGTATTTTATATTCAACAGAACGTTTAATAAACACTGTACAGCCTCTGGGTAGCATCATGGGTCTGCTCCCTCTACTATAATCCTGGATGTGGCGCTCACTGTAAAAGGGATGCGAGAAAGCATTAGTTTTGATTGATTAGCTCCTAATTTGGTAATTAGGTCAACAGTAGGCTGTTCTGTTTATTGCATTCAGATTTATGGGGAAAGCTGTCAAGTTATAAAAAATGTTAACAGGTAAAATGTTATCAATGTGCTTAGATTATTAGGTACCCACTCAGGATAGGTAAATTATCTTTATGTTCATGTACAAGGGCGAACTGAAACACGCTTACTTGTAAGATTTTGTTCACAAATTTTAAGTAGCTGAACATCAATCAAAGATGAGTGTGACACTTATTTTTAGTCATTGCTTTGTAGATTCCTTAGGATGTTCATTATGTGTCACTGAGTTGGCTCCAAGTCCCGGTGACTCAATTAATGAGTGTTGTCCACAGCGTCCTGTCCTCAGCACCCTGCTCACCTCCTGTGGACTCACACCTATGGCTTCTTTTTTTGGAGTCGATCCACCTCATATTTGGTCTTCCTCTTTACCTGCTGCTTTCTATTGTTACCAGCATTATTGCTTTTTCTAGAGAATTCTGCCTTCTCAAAATGTGCCCTAAGTAGGAGAGCTTCAGTTTTGCCATTGTGGCCTCCGGTGAAGTTTCAGGCTTAATCTGCTTTGGGACCCACTTGTTTGTGTCTATGGTGGTACAGGGGAGAGCCCTCTTCCAACACCACACTTCAAATGAACCAATTATTTCTTTCTGTCCATCTTCTTCACAGTCCTTAGGATGTGGAATGCTAATTTCTAATCAAAAGTTTATAAAAAGATTTATTTTTACTTCTTCCTTTCCAATAGTTATGTCTATTTTTTTTTTCATCCTTCCTGCACATCCATCCAGGCTATTTAATGGGGATAAGATTTGTCCATGGAAACCAGCTTAAGAGCCACCCAGTTAACTGTCAGCTGTTAAAGAGTCTAGTGACCTTGAACCCACATTTTTTATCTAGTCTAACAACGCTATCTATTCACTATTCTTATAAAATGTCCCTAGTAAGAATGAATTTTTGAACTGACCTACCAGATACTTTTCCTCTTTTATGTAAGACTGAAATAAAATTCAACATATGCCTATAAATGATTTGTCCCAAAAGTTTTTTCTAACAGACAATTCAGTCTACTAGTTATTTACCACCATCTCCTTGGGAATAAAATTTTACTTTTGCCCTCATGGCATATAGTTAGCCTTTCTCTCTATCTTGCAATTCATTCATTTACTCATTAAACAAACATTCACTGATCCTTTGCTACATATTAGGTATTGTCCTATATGTTAGTAATACAGAAATGAACATAACAAAAACAAACAAAAATCTAGTATATTTGTATGGTTGGTTTATTTGTTTTTCTTCAAGGTATAACTCTGTTTTCCTTAAATGAACTTCATTGTTTAGTTTTGACTACCTCCTCTCTTTATCTTTATTTTACAACAGCATGCTGCTCTATCCACCACGGAGCCACTTACAGAAAATATCAGATCCATGTTTTCTATTATGCCACCAGATCCTTAAATAAAATGCTGAACACTCAGATCCAAATGCCAGACATACCTCTAGTTGCTAGCTCCTCGATTTCAACTACTTTCTGGCTATAGGGACCCACATAATTGTGCATTCACCAGAAAGTTGTGTGTGCAGGCCAGTATTTCCTAACTTTGCTGATAGGAACATTAAAGATAATGACCTTGCTAATGTCAAGGGAGATAATACAAACTAGCCAGACAGGGTTTTCCTGATGAAGCTAACCTCATATTTATTTTTAAAAACCAAGCTGTTATTAGCTAAATACTTTTTTAGTTCCTAATTTCTAATCGCATATAGAAATGTTTTGGTCTACATATTTCATGACTCTATTAAGAGGGATAACTTCTAATCACACTATTAAATTTCATTACCCGAATTTAAAATAATAGAAGGGAAATGGATACAATCCAAGATGGTAGGCTACAAACGTTACTGTAAAATATATCTTTAATATTTAATCCAGGACTATTTCTTGAGTAGCTATGTCCCAGGCACTGTGCAGATGCTACGGAGACAGAAGTAAATACAGTAGATATGGCCTATATGGCCAGTGCCCTCAAACAAAGAGAAAAGATGCTGAAAAACAAACAAAAAATATCAATTCGGTTAAGATAAAGTGAAGTGAAAAGACAAATTTGGTTAAGATAAAACCTGCAGGATAAGAAGGTGAGTTGTTTTGGGGGGAAGGGGAGAAGCGTGAACCAACAGGCTCCAAAGCTGAAGGAGGCCGACACCGTATAAAGCAACCAAGTTCCTCTCACCCTTGCTGCGCCCAAGATTAGCCATCAGAAGCCCAGGCTTCCGCTCCCCAGGGAACCGAAGCATGGAATGGAAAATGAAAAAGCTAAGAATGACTTCAGAACCTCACCCTTCCCAAATATTTACTTGTTATGAGCCAAAATCCCTTTGATAGAAAACACAGTGTTTCATATTTATAAATATGTGGCATAAAATATAAATGCTTTAATAAAGACAAACTCACTTATACTTATATATTTGACCAGGCACATGAATGGCTAATGTCAGAGTATTCCCAGCACAGCAGAAATAAATAAAGGATGCTGAGCATTTAAAGTCTGGGGAAGGCTTCCTTCCCATCCTGGAAAAAAAAAGCATGCAGGTACAGGAAGCTTGGCAAGACAACTTTACGAATTTACTAATTTTGCCAAGGTGTAATGGGGATGAGAAGCCTTATATATTTTACATAAGTATTTCAGTTTAAGAGCCAACAAAGTGTGCTTTTTAAAAATATTTTTATTGATTATGTTATTATAGTTTTCCCAATTTTTCACCCTTTATCCTCCCTCCACCCTGCCTCCCCCAACCCTCCAGCACTCCCCACTCCTTAGTTCATGTCCACGGGTTGTACATATAAGTTCTTTGAGTTTTATGTTTCCTATACCTTTTATCTCTCCCTGTCTATTTTATGCCTACTAATTATGCTTCTTATTCCCTGTACCTTTTTCTCCCATTCCTCCTTTCCCCCTCCCCACTGAACTCCCTCCATGTGGTGTCTATTTCTCTGATTCTGTTCCTGTTCTGGTTGTTTGCTTAGTTTTTGTTTTCATTGTTTTTCTTTTCTTTTAGGTTCATTTGTTGATAGTTGTGAGTTTGTTGTCATTTTAGTGTTCATATTTTTTATCTTCTTGTTCTTAGATAAGTCCCTTTAACATTTCATACAATAAGGGCTTGGTGATGATGAACTCCTTTAACTTGACCTTATCTGGGAAGCACTTTATCTGCCCTTCCATTCTAAATGATAGCTTTACTGTATGTAGTTCCTTTTTCATGACTTCAAATACTTCTTTCCAGCCCTTTCTTGCCTGTAAGGTTTCTTTTGAAAAATCATCTGACAGTCTTATGGGCACGTCTTTGTAGATAACTCTCTCCTTATCTCTTGCTGCTTTTAGGATTTTCTCTTAATCTTTAATGATGTAACTTAATGATGATGTGCCTTGGTGTGTTCTTCTTTGGGAGTCTCTGGACTGCCTGGAAGTCTATTTCCTTCACCAGATTGGGGAAGTTTTCCTTCATTATTTGTTCACATAAGTTTTCAATTTCTTGCTGTTGTTCTTCTCTTTCTGGCACCCCTATAATTTGGATATTGGAACCTTTCAGGTTGCCCCAGAGATTCCTAAGTCTCTACTTTCTTGAATTCTTGTTCTTCATTCTGTTCCAGTTGGATGTTTATTTCTTCCTTTTGTTCAGAAGCATTGCTTTGAGTCCTGGTTTCCTTCCTGTCACTGTTGGTTCCCTGAATATTTAGCTTTATTTCATTTTGGGTATTTTTCATTTGTTCTTTCATTTTGTGACCAAGCTGAATCAGTTCTGTGAGCATTTTGATTACCAGGGCTTTAAATTCTCCATCAGATAGGTTGGCTATCTTCTCATCACTTAGTTCTCTTTCTGAAGTTTTGCTCTGTTCTTTCATTTGGGCCACAGTTCCTTGTCTTGGTGCAGTTGATAGGTTGTAAGGGGGCGGGGCCTTAGGTATTCACCAGGGCAGGGCAACCCTCTTTGCTGTGCTGCCTGTGGGGAGGGGCCAGAGAGGGAACAGCGCTGCTTGTCTCTAGCGCACTTTCCAACAGACTCTTGAGTCAGACTGGAAGTATCTCCCACCGTGGCAACCCCAGGGTTGCCCACAGTCAACTCTGAGTCTCAGTTTCCCCTTAAGTCAGTCCCTCCCCAACATCTCTACTGAGGCTTGGCAGTCAGCCCTGCCCCTCAGCCGCCTGCCAAGGTTCTTCTGAGTCAGCCCGATTGGTCCGCCTTACCGGTCTGGTTGTTCTGGTTAATTTTTTTTCTTTAATTCCTTGGTTGTTGGAGTTCCACGCAGTTTGATCTTCTGGCAATTTTGGTTGTTTATTGACTTTAGATTGGTTGTTATCCTCCTTCTGGTTGTGTGAGGAAGTGAAGGGTTTCTACTTACGCCTCCATCTTGGCTGGAACTCTTAAAGTATGTTTTTTTTTTATAAGGCATAAAATGCACTCTAATTCCAGAGAATTTGTTAATTGATCTATCATATGCATTCACACATACATACACGCATGCGGGCGCACACACACTGTTCTTCATTTCTTTTGGTTCCATATGGTTCGTTTGTGAGTTTCTAACACAATACAGAATCGTGCTACACCATGTATTCTCAATTGTGGGCCCATCTTGCCTCCATTGAAAATTGGTTCTAGGAACAGGGTAAAAAAAGTCTTAACTAATGGTTTGTAGCTTGCCAAAAGGCCACATTACATAAACAGATACACAGTGTATCTATGATATAATACACCTAAAATAGGCTTGGGGAGGGAGAGTAATAATGAAAAAAAGATGGAGAAACACTTTTCTATGAGCTTCATTATATTCTCTCCAGTTGCAGCCCGTAAGGCAGTTTTTGGGTTTAGCCAAACGAACTTCCCTCTTGCTCTACCTTCCCACCCTTCTCCAGCACAGGAGTAGCTGTGCCTCTTCTCAGTCCTTAGAGGGCTTCTTCAAAGAACATATAGTTCTCATGGATTCCTTTGACTCAAAATACTTCAGTCATCTGAAACCCTTTCAGTTACTTCCCTAAGCTTTAAAGCATTTTGCTTAAAATTGATTTTATTTTAATTTTGCTAATTTTCCCTTTTCTTTTCCGAACTCTTCAGTTTCTGAATCATTATTATTATTTCTCTACCAACTGCCATTCATAGTTAGATACACCATAGACTATAGAACCATATTTTAAAAGGACCCCCATGCAGCACCAGAAAATGATCCTAAATTCACTCCCAGAATTTGTTACACTTCTATGTAGACAGCCAGGGTTATTTTTTTGCTTCATGCCTGATAGCAGGACAGAGTTCAGTTATCCTCTACCTTTTAATACTTAGAAAATTTGCAGTATGTTTTTGCCAAACTATGTACTTTAAACAAAGCTCTGAAATTACCCTCTTGCCCTCTGTGCCAGCACTGGAATCAAAGGGCAGTATATTAACTTACTAGATATTCAAGGCCACACTAGTTTCTCTTGCCCACCTTGACCCCAAAGTCTCTTCCCTATTTCTATAGTCCAGAAAGGAACAAATTCTAGCAGGTCTCAGTCATACGGTATTACAGTGCTTCATTGCTTTTATCTGTTCCTTTTTATTTTTTCCACTTCTCATATTTGTGGGGAGACTCTGTGTCTTTTCTCTGGGATAATTCTCTCCTGAAGATCACTTCTCGTGGTAGTCAACATGTTGGGCCATGATTAGTCTTATTTCCAAGCAAAAGAGGAACCCTCCTCATTTATTATCTCAACCTTCTCTCAAAGGTAAGTGTTTCTTTCCCTCAGGTAAATGTGATTCCTAATTGAAGAAATCCACCTGGACTGTTACCCAATCTAGAACGCCAAACTACTCACACATTGTTGATGTGCTCAATATTCCTGTGCCGAAGGAAGTTATCATACCTCCTTAGGAGTTTCATTATTAGTAAAAATGTGCCGTCTTACATGGCAGCTAACGGCCAAGGCTTAGTTGAAGAACTATGCCCTCCCAGTATATGTAACGCCAGTTAAACTGGTGAAGAAAGCTGGGACGAGTAAGTCTCAAAATAAAGAGGAAGGTGCTACTAACAATTTTGTAACAGAGACAAATAATTTGGTGTCTTTCCTAATTACTGTAAGAATTTCTCTCAGAATATCTGACTCATCTTTCATCCAGGAAATAGAACCAATCTATGGTTGCTACAAAGCAAAGGTTGTCAAGAAATGGAAAAACATTTTTGTCCTCAAAGAGTTTACAGTTTTTTATAGGATATTACTTGGGCAAATAACTGAAAAAGCAAAAGTAAAATTTTTTAAAGCACTAGGGGTACATGCTTTCTGCATTATAAATGAACAAAAGATTTAAAACGCAAGGGACATGAGCTCAGGCAGGATGTAGCGCTTAGGCTGGGCCTTGAGGGAGATGCAGAATTTCAGCGGGCAGAGGCTCGGTTAAGGGTGGGGCATGTGGCGGGGAGATCCGGGTTTGTCATGGTGGCTTTCATGATAAGCAAGGCTGAGAAATCAGTTTCCAATCAATTGAAAGAAACATGGCTAATAAAGTTCTAAAAACATGCAGTGGAACAAAGGAAAAGCTACATAAGGTAACTAAATGTGTGTAAACCAGGACTACAACAAACAAAAACAGGAAGTGATTCAAAAGTCAAAGATGCTAACAACCAGATCAGACTGTGTGTGACCCATGTGAAAAGTGAATCACTGACGACACTGACTAATCACCGGACGCACGTAAAATATACAAAAAGTGAAACAGCAGAAAGTTCAAGTAGCACTAGTGAGGATACAGGGGTATTCATCTGTCCCATTTCCTAGCAGGTGCTAGGTGACAGGAGCTGCCCTTTGGACGTACCGCTACATTTAATGCGAACAATAATCCCACCAGGTAGGCTTTATGAACCCCATCATGCATGAAGAAACTGGGGCTCAGAGAAATGGAATCATGTGAGTTGAGTTAGTTGGCACTCCTACTGTGCAGCAGAGCCAGAATTTGATACCTGCTTTTCCTATCTTGAGGCTATGCTCTTTGCCCCATGCCAATCTAGAATGATTTGTATTTTAAGATAAATTAAGTGGATTCAAAGATGCCTCTATAGTAATTTCATCCTTGTTGGTAGCAATATGCCTTCATAAGCGATCCAGGGCTGGAGATACAGCCAGACTTTGGAAGTGTGATGTATGTAGCTCATGATGCCATCATTGTCACGTGGATGGGAACAGCTGATGAGCAGAAGTAAAACGTCCATTAGGTTAAGCTCTTAATCAGTCATTTAATAGAGGTGAGGCACAAGAACAGGGTTTGGGAAACAGATAGCTCTGATTCCAAATTTAAAATCTGCTATGTTCAAATTACATGAAAAACCCTGGACAGGTGACTTTACTTCCTTGACCTCGGTTTTTCAGAGTCATAATGGTAAGTTAACAATAAATGTATGTAGGGAAAAAAAAGGGAGCTTTGGATAATGGAAAAGTATATCATTGAAACTAAAAAGGCTTGGCCTCACTCAGGCATTAGTTTAGCTGAATGGTCTTGGGCAAGTCACAAACTCTGAGCTTCTTCCTTCTGTGAAAGGAGGATGGCACCACCTACCTCACGGGTCTGTTGGGAGAGTGTGAGATGACGTGTGTCCAGTCCTGCAGCAGCCAGACTGTATTATGACACCACATTAAATCGTGAGCACAATGCTTGGCAAAACATTTACAAGTTTCTACCCCATTTTAAAAAAACTTGGGCTTTATTATAATGTTATTGGTGACTATGACTTAAAAATACTACAGACTATTAAAAATCTCAAACTGTAACAAGTTTCATAGAAACTGGATTACTTAGAAGTTAATATATTGCTAACTTCATATACTTTTTAAAAGATAAACTGATAAGCTTCATAAGTGGAAAATTATACATTTTTTTCACTAAAAGCATTCCCTTCTAAAAATACTCTTCACTAAGTGCTCAGTCAATCTGAGAAATAAGAAATTAGTGCCATTCATAAAGGCTTTGATAATTCTATTAGTATTTAACAATACTAATGCTATGTGATATGACTGTTGAGTTAGTGGTCACTATCTCGTACAGGAACCATGAAAAATATCCATCCTTGCAGCTCCTCTCCCTCTTCCCCTCAAAAGCAAACAAACAACCTAACCCAGAGAGAGTGTTTAGGTTAACTGACTCCAAAGTAAAGCAAATCAGGACTACACCCTTGTTCTTCCCTATTAAACAAGTCACAAGAAATGCAAACATCACAGATTATAGTTTTAATCTGTTATCTATGTCTACACATCCAACACAAAGTTTATAAATCTGAGCAAATTTTGTGAAGTTCAACTTTCATTTTGGGTTTCCACAATAGTTTAAAATACACAGAGAATGTATACGCCTCTATAGCTGATTGGCCCTGGTGATTTTTCAGTGTTGTGACCACCAATAAGGGTTACCACCACTTTTCCTCCTCTCATGCAGATGGCATTGTCAATGACTTGTCTCCGAAGAAGTCTCATGCATGCCTTAAGAAACTACTACATACCAGTCCCAAACGCGACCTGTGCTTAAGGCTACATTTCCTACATCACGGAGCTCTTGTGAGAAGTGTGAGACTGAAACAGGGCTGCCATTTTCTTTACCTATTCCTCTCCCAAAAGGCTGCGTTCAATAGGGTCATTCAAACCTCCCTCTGCCCAAAGCCAGCACTCCCACAGAGATTGATCGATCCTTGTTTTTTTACTTTAAGGAAGATGGGGACTTGAAAACGTTTCCTAACTGGTTTGTTGTGAGTTTAAAATGCTTTAAAAGAATTTGAAAACAAGATAAGTTTGGTGCTAACACTGAAATACCCATCCTAGGATGTGGGCTAGGTGTGTTATGTTCTGAAGAAACTGGAATCTGATGTACACCGGCCGGCGTGGGGTGGGGGAGGGAAGAACTGGCCGAGGGAGAAAAGAAAGGAATGGGTGTCTACAGAGCACATCCTAAGGTTCCTGAGTTGCTCACTCCATCACTAAACCACCTCGTTTCTGGGAACCAGCTGTAAAGGAAAAGACTACCGAGCCTGAGTTTGGGCTCAAGGCAGCAGTCCTGGCCTAGACACCTGGCTCGTGGGGCCCGCGCCATCCGGCTCTACCCTCCCCTCCGGTCCTGCAAGGGAGCGGCACCACGCTCTCGGTCCCTTCAGAGACCTTCAAATTCCTCTGTCCCCAAAGTGTTAACTTCAGGGGCTCGGGGGTGGCAAGGGGTCAGCAGACCAGAAGGGGCAGGCCCTAAAGTCTAGGGGATTTTTAAGGTAGTAAAGAACCACGACCACCCGGGTCGACCCCGTTTTCTCCTCGTCCACCTACTCCCATCCCCCAAGTCCGCAGAACCTGCCGTGGACGCGCTGCGCTTGGCGCCAGGCTGGGGACTCGCGTCCGGAAGCTTGGGATGGGTGGAGCAGGGGTTGGCGGGTCTCTGAGCCCCAGCCGTGTAGGGCTCAGGGACCACACGCTGGGCAGGCAACCACATTCTGCCTCCCCGAGAGCCGGGAGAAGGCAGGGAGGAGAGAAGCCAGGCAAATCCTGGCCCCAGTGCACCTAGCGGACCGAGCCCGCGGTCCTCCGCGGGCCGCCCGTCTCCATCCCTCCGCGGTCCCCGCCCTTACCTCTGCGCGCGAGGGTGCCGACTGCGGAGGGTACTGGGGAGCCGCGAGGTGTCTCCCGGCCGGGCTCAGCGGCGGCCAGCAACAGCAGGGTCGCCCGCGGGGCCGCTGCTCATGGCTTGCCGCGCCGGGAGCACTGCGCCCGCGGCCACCACGGCGCCTTCCTCCAGGTCCTCTTCGCGGGCTCCAAGCCGGGACGCAGCTAACGCCCGGGCCCCGCAGCCCTCCCTTCTCCACCTCCCCCGGGCGACGGTGCCGCCCCCAGCACCGCCCCGCACGCAGCCGGGCCAGCGGCAGCCAGCGCCGCCCAGCGTCCGGCCACGGGGTCGCCGCCGCCGCCGCCGCCTGCCAGCCCCGCGGTCCCAGCCCCGCTGTGACGCAGGGCGCCGGGCTGGGCGCTTCCTCCCCTGCAGAGACCACTCTGCGCCAGCGACTAGTCGGTGAGGGCTGCCGCCTGGCACTGTGCACTTTCTTCAGGATGTGGTGGTGGTGGTGGGGAGGGACCGCTCCGCCGCTTCCAGGTGAGGTATCGCAGTCCTCCGATACACCCACCTGGCGGCTCTGCCCTAGGAGTCGGCTAGGAATAGTGACTGAACCCCCACACCCATCCCTAACAATGCGCGCAATCCCCGCAATTCCCGAGGCTTCCAGGTGCGCAGCATCCGCTCCGCTACCGCAGCTCCTCCCCCGGGTAAGTTAGAGGGGGCAGCTACAACTAAAAACAAACCTTTGGAAAACTCCTAGAAAGGACCCAGGTCACGGTAGACGTAACCCCGCCCCCTTATTTCGCTCCCTGCGTTGGAACAGAAGGGTGGGAGTGATCGTGGGATGCGTTGAGGTAGGCGCAGAAAGAGGAAGCCAAAAGCTGATTTCCCTGGGCCGTGAAGCCCATCGGCCCTTTGACACTCCAGTCTCCTTTCTGGCAGGAGCCCCCACGTGCTGGGAGAGGGACAGCCGGGCTCTCTGATCTCTGGGCAGCAGGATCCCGGGACGCTGATGTTAAATGCGCTGCCTGTAAGTTCATGCTGTGCGTGAAGGAGTTGACCACGCCCATCAAAACCACCTGTGGTTTAAGACTATGGGGGAGAGGTTCTTTGTTATTGCTCTGAACCGTGCTTTTCTTCTCCACATTCCCCTACCCAATTTCAGGATGCAAAAGCAAACTCTGCCTTCTTGAAAGCAGCCAACAATCTATATGGAAAAATGTACAGACAAGATTACTAAATAATATAAAGTGTTCCAGGATGCCTCATCAATACCAGCCATTTTACAAGCACTAAAAATTAAAAATTGCTCAGTTCTGGCAACCAGGAAAAGACTGATGCACATGAATAGAGCAATTAATAGACGAGTAACGTCTTTCACTGGTTGGTTTGTTCTTACACAGCAAGCTTTAAGGAAGCAGGCACCTCCTTTTACCCCATTTCTATTTCCAAGCCAAAATGAAAATTTGTGCAAAAGTTGTTCTCTTGGGCGTTAACTGCTCCCCCCACCCCAGCTCACCTGTCAAACTCCTACACTTTTGCAATTCCAGTATTGTTTTTGCTCCTCCACCTGCAGAAAACTAAATTCTTTTAGCCCTTGGGAGATAGCTCCAACACCAGCCTTAATTAACCTAGATGGAGACAAAAATCTAGAATGGGGCTTTCCTCCTAGACAGCAGGTGGAAATATTCTTGGAATATTTCTAGGGGAAAGATAGAGACTGACTTTAGAAATTTGCTAAACATTTCAAGTACCTTGCAAACCACCAGGTACTATGTGAGGTATGTTCAGCACCAAGATGTATTCAAAGACTCCAGGAGGCAAACACTAAGGGCACAAACCACCTGTGATGAGCCTTGCCTTGCAAGTGCTCTCTGAGCACACCTCTGTCCCTCTTGTACCATTGGAACCCCGACCTCAAGCTTAGGCATCCCTGAAATGCTCCCTCGCTACCCCGTGTCAGCGAAGATTCAGCCCTGAACTTTGGATTCAGAAGAACCAGGAATACTACTCTTCCTGTGTCAATGTAAAGAAATAATTGCTACTTAAAAAAAAATCATCAGTGACCTAACTGCTATAAGGTACTATGAGAATTAGACAACATGCTTAAAGCAGCGAGAACAGTGCCAAGCACATTGTAAGTACTCAATAAAGGTAGCTGTTTTGTACCCTCATTACTACTCTTCATTGCCTGAAAACAAAAGGACTGAGAACAGCAACGAGGTTTGGGAATGGAATGTGGGCCCCACAAGTGGAGTCTCCCCACTCTGTCTCTCCACCTGCTTAATTGCAATAGTTTTGTCTGCTCTGTGCCTGCTTTGTAATAGGATGAACTGAATAGCTCTACATGTGGTCAGGTGATTCACATACACACTAAAGTCTGAGGGGCAGTCGTCTGAAAACCACTATATCATACTGCTTAGGTCACTCTTTTTAAATGTTATTGTATAGCATGTAAACCTTAAGTCTAATCACCTCACCTCAGTCAACCTAGCTCAACTCAGTATTCACACTTCGTCCTCAGTAAAGCACCAGGTGAATCAGCAGTCAGGCAGCCAGCTTGTGTGAATGCTGGACCCCGAGAGTCTCAAAGAAGTATAAGGTGTACTCTCTAACATGAGGTATTCATAGGGCATGGGAGAGGGAACCTGGCACGCACATGCACCACAATAAACAATTTCAAACAAAACATAATTGGAGTTCAGAGAAAGGAGAGGGCACTGTGTGTCTGTACGGAGCCACCATCTTGACCTTTCACTGAATGCCCAGTTCTGCGGGCCAAAGTTTGACATTCTAGCTGGCCTTCTAGAATGACTTTGCACACTTAGACTCTACACAGTTACAGTTAACCATGTACTGGTTGGCAATAGCAAGCAAAGTAGGTTTCCCTGGGCAGTGCAGGGCTGTGATGATACAGACAGATCAGGGCTCAAATCCTGGGTCCACTACTTACCAGCTATGCAACTGTGAACTTTATTTGAACCCCAGTTCCCCATCTGTCTATTGGAACATTGATACCTACTTGTAAGGTTCTAGAAAAAAATATTTGCAACCCCTCTAGTGGGCCTATGGAGATGGTAATTATATTACATTGTTTGTTGTTAGCTAAAATGCAGGCTGGGTTATATCTTTCCTTGAAGGCATGTTTCAAAAGCCGCCTTCTCTGCGAAGCCTCTGCAGGCTCCAGACAAGTGTAACTCTCCCTTCCTCGTGCTCTCACAGCACTTGGTACTTATCTCTACATTTTTGCTTTACCACTGGGTCTTTATCCATCTCTTTGTCAACACTTAGCATAGAGCCTGGTATTCAATGCTGGAAGAATGGGTTTTAAGGTGTTTCAGTTTGTTGTACTGGTTCTGACTTTCAGTATAGCCTGTATCAATCTAAAGGCTCTAGAACCCGCATGGATTCTTTAGTCATAAAGAGTTTACACTGAAATGCACTGTTATGTACATGTATCTGCTTAAGGCTTGATTGTGCAGTGCTGGCCTTGTTCGTTAAGGCCATTTTTGCTTTGTTTTGTACTTGATGTCAGTTGATCCTGCCTAGTAATAGTGAAAGTAAAATCTAATTCTAAACTGGTACCACCAGCATTCTTTGACCACCCTGTGCACATCTGCTCCCCAGACTAATTCTGAGATTTGTGGCAAGGGTCCTGAGGTAACAGAAAACATTTTTGTTTTAAGTTTCAGCTCTTAACACTTGCAACTGTTAGCACTTTCTGAATGAAGATCTGCAAAATAAAACCCACCTGCAGCAACAGTTTTGAAGTCTTTGACTCTATGCCATTAAAAATGCTAGGATAGGGAGAATTAAAGCTCCCCTAGAAAATGTCCTGTGAGACATTGGCCCAAGAGGTAATGTGGTCAAATGTGGTCTTGACACTAAAATAGCAAAGGAATTTGTGCCAGACACAAAGGTGGTGCTGCTGATAACCCAAAATTAGAATACTACAAAAGTTTAGGTCAAATCTTTTAAAGTCATCCCTTTATATCTTATGTCCCCCTAACACACACACACACACACACACACACACACACACACACACACACACGATAGAAGTGGCTGGTTCATTAACTTGTGAGATACTCTTTGGAAATAATAATAACGAATAAGTACTTAGAGGTACACA
This sequence comes from Tonatia bakeri, assembly GCA_004024845.1. Taxonomy (NCBI): domain Eukaryota; kingdom Metazoa; phylum Chordata; class Mammalia; order Chiroptera; family Phyllostomidae; genus Tonatia; species Tonatia bakeri. Next base: position 150,700 of record PVIA01002221.1, on the reverse strand, counting down.
CTATGTGCTAAGTACACACTAGCTTTATGTATCTTATCTGGTTCAATGACCACAGCTCTCCACTAGGCAGGCAGTATTAGTTTCTCCTGTTGACAGAGGAGAAAACCGAGGCACATCATAATGAAGTAACTAGCCAGAGGTCATGTGACCAATGGTGGAAGAGTTAGGATTTGGACCCAGGCAAGTCTAATTTCAGAGTTCTCGTACTTAACTTCTTAATCACAATGGCAAAAGTATATTTATTTTAAAATGGAATCTATCAAGTATATTCAGTAAGGTTAATGATTTTGTTCAGTAGTTTTTGAAATTGCATTCATTTGTGCTTTTCCCCATAGTGTACTCACACCCTAAATGTGCCTTCATGAGCTGCTTTTACAGCTCAGCTTTAACTGAAAAGCAGTTTATGGTGGAAAGCAAACTTCTTAAGGAAAGATCATGAAGTGCTGTGGCTCCGAGTTTAGGCAACGTGAAACTCACCAGGCAGAGAGCCTCGTTCTTTATGTTGTTGTTTATGTGGGCCAGTGATCAATAAGTAACTTTCACCTGATAGATATGCAGTGCAAATTTAAAGTAAAAAATTAGTTTGACATTCTTGGCAGTGATTTTTTTTGTACCCAAATATCACTGTTATAACTAAATCTTACTAAATAATATTTGCTTGCCATTATTTAGCATGTACAGTCTCTGGCCCAAGAACTGTCATGTATTATTAACTCATTAATTAAATCGACAAATGACTGGCTCTAGCCATGGACTGCATTATGCTAAAGACAATGAAATACTCTTAAGGGGTTTAGAACGTGTTTATTTATTTAAAAACTAGGTTAAAAATACATCTTCTAAGGAAGGTAACTCATTTTTTCACAGGACTCAAAATTTTCAGCCATTTCTTAACACCGTATTATATTGTGTATATAGAATGTGCTATAGAACATCTCAAATCCAGTTTAACATTGACTTGCTTCAAATTTCAGTGACATCAGCCCTGACAAAGCACATAATTTCAAGCCTAAGGAATTGCTTTTTTCCTCTAAGAAACTTCTCTCTTTCTGAGGCGTAAAGATCGATAGCTCAAGAAACCTTACCAGAGTAGTGAAATTGAAGATGCTCTCATTACGTAAACACAACTCTCTCTTTAAAAGACAAGTATCATGGATGGTGCTTTGTATACTTAGAAATGCTATAACTATGCTCAGATGCTCTGAAGATACCACACAAGATATATTTTTGAGTCTTTCTGGAGTCCATTTATTAATTTTCTAAATTTATTCATGTCATTTACTTCTCTGTGGGAGGGAGGGCAAGAAGAAGGCCTGGTTTACCTTGTCAGTGTCAATGATAGTGATCATTAATCATCACTTTTATTGTTATTTGTGAAAAGAGTATAAACTGGGATTAATGAGTCCTGAATTCCAGGTGTGGCTCTGCCATTGACTAACTTTGTGACTTGGAACAAACCTCTTAGTATCTTCAGAAGCTCAGTCTCCTGCTCTGAAATGAAGGGGTTAAAATAAGCGATTTCTTAGGACTTGTTTAGTGCTAAAACTTTTCACATTAATCTTAAAATGATACGTATTTATACTTCTTAGATTGTAATCAGTAATGGATATAATCACCCACATGTAATCAAGGAAGTGGGAAGGCATCCATTTCTGCTGTCTTTGGGAAGTCTGTCTGAAGCAGGGCAGATTAGTCAGGCATCTTCCCAAACTTCCTAAAGCACCTTTGTCTTCCACCATCCATCGCCAGTGAGATGGAGACATCATTCTTCTGCTGAGACATTTCCACGCAGCTTTCTGTAGAGCTCTGCCTTTGAGGACCCTGAGAAGCAGGCGTCCTGTGCTCAAACTCCCTTGGGGAATACTATATCCTTCTTAGAGATTAACCATGCATATTAACATGCTTAGGGCTTTGAGAAGTCCTGCAATAAAAATACTTACTAACTTTGCTGAACCTAGCATTTCTCTACCTTTATTTGATCATGGAACTGCTTCCTTTGTCACATCTATCAGCATTTCAAAGAGAGCAAAATCTCTCGGAATAGAATACCTGCATATTATTCTACAGTTAAGGATGACAGAACCTTCATAAGATTTTTTTTAAAAAAGAAGGAAATGATATGCTTTATTAAGTCATTTAATGAATGCCTACCAAGATAAGCTCTTTTGGAAGATGTTTTCTGCAGCTGTTTTCTTTACAAACAGCGATAATAGAGTGCCTCTCATCTGTAATAGGACAATAGCATCAATTCTCCCTGGTAATAGTGTAACCCTATTTTTTTCTTTTTACACTGAGGAATCTTCCCTTGTCTTTACATATTCTTATTAGCCTCTAGTTTCTTTGACATCCTTCTAGAAATTGTTAAAACTAGTGTAAGACAAACACATACATTCCAAGAACTCAAAGACGGGTGTAGGATAGTTTATTTATTAATGACTATTGGGAGACAGTTTTCCATGGGTCTCTAGTATTTCTGCACATCTTACTTCTCACACACAGCAAGGCACTGCACTCCTTGTGAGCCAAGGGCAAGCATACTTACTGTCCAGTGTAATAATGTTTCTCTCCAGGGCAAAGCATGGGCACACTCGCACTCACTGTAAAAGGTTCACATTCCCTAAGCTCTTGGTTCCTCTCCTATAACACAACCTACTGTTACTATGCTGGGGCTCCAGGAACTGACACAAAAATGCTGATACTATGGTTACTGCTTTTGCTGTGAATAACAGACTTGCTTTCACCTCTGATTTAGGAATTTCATGTCTTCTCTCAGCGTCTGAGAAACTGTGTCAGGCTAGTTTTTCAGCTTGCGAGGAGTAAAGTCTTAGACCTTTCATACTTTTTAATAATAACTGCCTTTTTCCCCTCTACAAATTGAGCATTGGTAGAATAACTTTATATCTTTAAGTGTTCTCCCTTCCTGAATCATCCCTGGTCTTCTGAACATTCCTTCTATGAGTGCTTCCTTGGCTTGTGGCACACGTAGCCGCCCTTCCTGTTTCTGGGGAACATTCAGTAGAAAGCTTGGATTAGCTGATGCAATCTGATTATGGAATATCAAGAAGGCACCATGAATTTTTGTCCAGTGTGATAACATTTCATTAGAATGATTACAAAATATTTTACATCTATCTTGTTTTTCTAAGGTATTTAAAAATTAATTCTCAATGAAAATGAAGTACCATCTCATAATGGATCTGTGGGGGCGGGGGCAGTACTTGAGTTAATTGTACTGATTGCTTCCAAAAGCAATGTAGAAAGAGGAAAAGACTAGAGTTCAGATAAGACAAATTGCTTCACGTGACCAAAGGGAGAATCATTTTACCACAAAATGAAAACAATTGTGGTTGCGTTTAGGAAAATGAAAACATCCAGATTTCCTGAATGTCAACAGTATTCCTCGGCTTGTACAAGGCTCCCCCCAACAGTCTGTTTACATTTGCTCTGATGTCAGTTCGTACTGATTTCATCGACTAAATCAAAACTCAGAATTGTGCTTTCTATAATTATGCTATTGATCAGTTGCTTTGACACAAACATTTTGTACTTGAAAGGTTTTCAGGGACTTTAGAATATAACAGTAATTAGGTTGGGAAAATCCTGTTTTGGACATTTGAAGAGGTGGGCTGCTACCTTGTGACATGATTTGAATGTCAATATAGGGCAGTATATTAACATCTGTTGAGTGCTGTATGCAAGGCATGTTTTGAAGCATTTTACTCATACTATTTCATTTAACCCATGCAGCAGCTCTATGGAGTAGGTATATCACTGTCCCCATTTCGGTGATGGGGGCCTGAAGCCCAGATCAGTAATATGACTTGCCCACAGTTGTGCTGCTAGTAAGTGGCAGAACTGGGAGGGGAACCCTGGCCACCTGGCTTCAAAGCCCACACTCTTACCACTGCCTGCCAGCCTCCTAATGCCAGGATGTTTTAAACTGCTAGAAAATGTGATTTTTTCCCACCTGGAATGTTTAAGAGAAATGAATGCCAATTTTCTTGCTGCTTTGGAGTTTTATCTCTAGACCATTATCTTCCCAGGTATAATGTGCTGTTCTTCATCTCTCTGTAAGGAATGTATTTCAGGACCATTAAGGGTGAATTATGTGGACCATTAGCCATGTTGACTGAGAAGGAAAATATTGCGTAGCTCATTTTGAGTAGCAAGACGCTCCAGTTAAGGACACTCTAATCAAATTTCCACCTTGAAATGTTCCACATAAGGTTTTGATGTATCTTAAACTCCTGACATCAGATGCATTTGAAAAATCATTAAATAATCTAAAATAAATAATAAATGTTTGGCATTTGTCTCCAGACAAGGAGAAAAAAGCAACAACATTTTTAATGTTATCAGTTCTTTTTTCGTGATCAGTAGTGGTGTTATTACCAGTCCCCAAACACCCGCAATTTCCAGTCCCCACACAGGCACATTGTGACCCTGTCTAAACTAGCAATCACATCACAATGCTTTCCCTCACACCAGACTGGCAGCTTATCCTAGCCAATTTTCCAAGGATTGTGCAGGTGGAAAATTGTAGGGGCCTTCAGAGGACTTCAAGGGGAAAGGAACTTTAAAATTTTGGCTTGACTATTACTTAGAATGATGAGGAAATCATTTACTATACAGAATTTGTAGATTGCTGCCCAGCCTCTGAAACTCCAAAATTATTTCTGGAAACTAGTGATAGGAAGGTTTCATGTAAAACTCTCTGCAGTGTTAGGTCTGCTCAGTGTTCCGGCCACCGAAGACAACTGGTGTGGAACACGTTTCAGGTGCAGGAGCAAGATGAACTTCTACACCTGCTGCCACCATTTTCACAAGAAAATGAACGAATCAGCACAGTCTTCACTGAACAGCTTTTGTGAAGATTGGTAAGTATTTTTCTTTTTTCCTGTCAAGACCTTGAAGGACCAAGAGCTGAGGAGAACTTTCTGCCTTTCTGTATCTCAAATCTACAATGAATCTAGAGCAGGGGAGTCAAACTCATTTTCACTGGGGGCCACCTCAGCCTCGTGGCTACCTTCGAAGGGCTGAAATAATTTTAGGACTGTGTAAATGTAACTGCTGCTTAACTGTTAAGGAGCTGAAATTACACTCAGCCCTTTGAAGGCTGATGTGGCCCCCGGTGAAAACGAGTTTGACTCCCTTGATCGAGAGGTCGAAGAGAAGTATGAATCCGTGTCCTGACCTTTGTGAGACCTCAGGTAGCTGCACAGGAGCGGTGTCACTCCTTAACTAAAAGGATTTGCATTTATCTGGGTTTTAACCTTTATTGCCTGTTGTTATAACTTATACAATAACTGAACGCCTGCGGACCCAACTTTTTTGACATCACCTTCCTGAATGTTGCACTTGTTCATTGAGGGGACACTCCAGTCAAATCTGCACATGCCTTTGGTGGCTTTGTGGGTCTTTCCTACCTCCCTGGTTTGTGCATGTCTTCATGCCCTCTTCCAATTTCTCTCCCTTCCCTTTTTTCATCTCTCCACTCTTCTCCAGCTCCCCTCAGTCTTTAAATGTCCTGTGCAAGTCTTCTCTCCATAACACTTTTTTAACATTTTCATTACAGTAAATTCTTTCAGTAATTAATCATCTTTTTATCTTCTGAGTGTGAACTTGGCTAAGTTACTTAGCCTCTCTGAATTTCAATTTCCTCCATAGGTAAATGGGAATAATTATAGTGCCTACGTACTTCACAGTGTGGTTGTGAGGACCAGATAATTTAGTGAATGTGCCTTAGCACAGTGCCTGACACATTATAAACTTGTGATAAAGGTTAATTTTTATTAATATTAAACAGCTGAATATATCTCTTTTTAACACTTTACAGTTTTTCTTGTTTCCCATATAGTAGGTTCAAAAATTATTTGTTGATTTAATTATTTTAAATCAACAGGAGGAATTTGTTCTTCAAGATTTTTAAAAGGTTATTGACAAACATAAAGAATTGCCAGTTTTTGCCCTGACTGGTGTAGCTCAGTGGATTGAGTGTGGGCTGCGAACCACAAGGTCGCTAGTTCGATTCCCAGACAGGTCACATGCCTGGGTTGCAGGCCAGGTCCCCAATAAGGGGTGTGCCAGAGGCAACCACACATTGATATTTCTCTCCCTCTCTTTCTCCTTCCCTTCCCCTCTCTCTAAAAATAGAAATAAATAAGATCTTTTAAAAAAGGGTTGCCAGTTTTCTTAACGATAAAAATCTTGTAACTTGATATATAATAATTTTTAAGTAAACATATAAGTTCTTATTGCCTGAATAAACTGTGTATTATTTTTTACTATTTCAATTTAATATACCAATAATGATTAAAATAATCATACTTTATCCCCTCCCCCCAAAAAAGTAAACCCTGAAATCTGCCTGCAGGAAGAAGGACCTAGTTTTAACACTTCAGTGTAACGGGCTCTCTTTTACACAGGACTTACACGGGGTGCACCCACATCCCTCAGCCCCTTCGTGCATTTGTGATTTGCAAGGGCAGGAAAAACCTTGCACCCAAAAGTGAACAAATTTCTTGAAAGGTTAAAAAATGAGAATATGCATTTCAAAACAGAACCAGCTGTCCCATGTGCACACAAAGGGAGCCAGGATTTTGTTCAGAAGAACCAATGGGAACACGGCGTTGTGGTCAGGGCAGGGGTCCTAACATTTGTTCTGGAGATAAAATACTAAGATCTTTAATGCTGGTTGATTTTTTAATGTTTAAAATATAAAGTTCTGTTAATCACAGAGGAGCCATTTTATCACTATTACTTGGTGTCTTTAGAAAGTAGTTGAACTCTTCAAGTAGTTTTAACTTCTTGGCCATTGTGTAGTCTTTTGTAATTGACCTGACACTTCAAATGGTAAGTCTCAGGCTGTCGTTCTTCCTTTGAAATCTCTCTCAAGTCCTCCCCTTCCATTTCCACTTCTGCTGCCCTACTTCAGCTCTCTTGCTTTATGGTTACACAGCGCTGCTGCCTTCTTCCCAGTTTTCCCCATCTTAGCCTCCTCCAGACCACCCTCCACACAGTCCTCTAACTTATTCTCCACAAGTTTTGCCCTCAGCACATATATTATAAATGCCTGGTCCACCGCAGCTGCTCAGTCAATGATGATTTCACCTTGCTTTAACTGATTCCCCACTGTCCAAAAGATAAAGCTTAAACTTAAAATCCCTGATGATTTGTTAATAATAATAGGAGACTATGGTGTAACAAAAAATGTCTTTGTGCCTGGCTCCTGGTACAGAGCTCCTACAATGTTTGGAATTTCCTGAGTGACAGGGTTGGGGGGGTGGGGGGTGGGGGGTGTCTTTGTTAAGTTAATGAGGTGAGTCATTTGGCCCTCTAGTTAGCTTCAGAATGGAGGCTAGACCTGAGAAAGACCTTGTGAGTAGTGTGTTGACGCTTTGGGTCAGCCTGGCCTCCTCAGGGAGCGGGGTTTGTGGGGCTGGAGATTGAATTCAATCACGTGGCCAGTGATTTATCAACCATGTCTGTGTAATGAAAACCCTGTAAAAACTCTAGATACTGAGGCTCACTGGATCAGCTTGGTGGGTGAACTCATAGATGTGTCTGTAGGGTAATATGCTCTGCCTCCCTTGGGACAGGGTGCAAGAGATCTGCATTTTTTATGCCTGGCCCTAGGCATCCCATTTGGCTGTCTTGAGTTATATCTTTTATGATAAAGCTGTGGCTATAAGTATAGCACTTTCTTAAGCTCTGTGAGTCATTCTAGTGAATTATCAAATCTGAGGGCATCATGGAGCCCTCAAATTTGTAGTTAGTTGGCTGAAAATGTGGGTAGCCTGGGGGCCTCCCAAGGCTAGCATCCGCAGTAGGGGCATCTGCAGTAGGGGCAGTCCTGTGGAGATCTCTGCCCTTAAACTGCAGAGGCTGCCCCAACTCTGGGTAGTCAGTGTCAGAACTGGGTTGGGGTAAAAACAGAACAGAGATGTACTGAGTATCTATTACGGGAATCTACAGAAATAGATAGAGTCACCAAATTGTGATTTTGTGTATTACAGTAGTAATGGACTGATCTACTCTAAGTCTCCCCAGGACCACAAAACAATAATACTATTTCCTCTAATTTGGCTTACATACAACCTGCTAGGATGGCCTCATGCTAAAGAATCTTGCCTGTGGGTCATTTGAAGACAACAGGAGTCAAAATATTTTGACTAGTCTAGAGGAAGGCATGTGGAATGCATTGTGATCTATGGTCTTAATTCCAGGAAGTTCTACCAATAGTTTATTTTGGCCAAAGATAATATGTGTCCTTCTAGTTTCTTTAAAAAACATTCCACCTAGACAAGGAAACTAATATTAACTAAAGAGTTACCGTAAATGCGAATGGTATGTTATGTACAAAGATTTGGAAACTTCTGCATTGTCTATATCCTCGGTAGCAATTCTAAGTTCCCTGAGGTCTCATAGCTAGTAAGTTAGAGAATAAACATTATTATTTAGGGCTGTCTCATTCCAAATTTAAACTCTACACTGCACTTTACTGCTGAGTGCATAGTTTTGGGCCTCACCCTGATATCTCCATATCACATTCTGGAGTTATCTCTCCCCCTTCAATTTATCTTTGTGTGTGTGTGTGTGTGTGTGTGTGTGTCGGGGGAGGGGGCATCATGTTAATCAACCCTCAGCTAAGGTAAAGTAAGCTGCTGAACCAATTTTCTGCAAACAAATCAGAGATTGCCACTGGCAAGGCGATGCTGAAATCTTTTTTCTAGCCTTTTCTCAGCATTGTCTCTTTAAAATGGGTGCTGATTCTGGGGCCAGCGGGAACAAAGCATCATCACAGCCTCCTGGAAACATCACTCGGCGCAGCTGTGCAGAACACACTTGCCTGTGTTTTAACTGTCTAGTTTTTAGTAGCCAGCAGGGGCTCTTCCAGCAAGAATCCTTTATGGTGTGTCTCTGTCCACCGAAAGATCACCTAGAAGATTCAAAATGTGCTGAAACCACACTGACACTGATGAGGCGGCGACCCTGCATTCCCAAGTGTCCGTTTGTCATTAGTAAGGTGCTCTTCCTCACATGGTTGGCTGAAGACCTAACACAACAGGGTGGGAGTATAGATCCCAGCTTGGTGGTGGACACTGAAAGGAGTAAGGTGAGAAGGCTGGCCTTTGCAGGGTCTTTTGGCCACCAGCAGGGCGGGCATACTAGGGGAGTGTCTCACCTGTCCAGCCTTTTGAACAGCTGTGGACTGGGGGGCAGCAGACAGAGGGCAGCCGCTGGCCAGAGAACACCTTGAGCTGAACACACTCCCCCTTCTGTTTCCTAAGGGTTCATGGCAGTTGATTTCCCATGGAAACAAGCAGAAATCTGTTTTAATCATAGAGCACTTTTAGTTGCCTAATTTGTATGGGAACCTGGAGATACAGACATATGGTACATTCATTATCCCCAGAAAGCTACAGCTGAAAGAAAAATAGTTAAAGTCAGCCTTAAAACTGGAAAGCATCATCATATGCCTTCCTATGACATCCCTTATCTCGGAGACTGCCATCAATGCTGCCAAAAGTGCGGTTTCTGTCTCAGCTCAGTACCTCTAGGAGGATTTCCATTCGAACCGGGCTGTGCTTCCCCCACAGCGCAGCACAGCCCAGTCCGCCAGCTCCCCTGGTTGGATAAGGAGCCCCTCTTATCTCCCCAACCAGACTGAGGGAGTGAAATGACCACTGCTGAGTTCTCACCCTGACCCTTGTTTTTACTGGTCCTGTGAACTTGGCCTAAAACGAGCTTCTCTGTGCCTCGTTATTCTCATCTGAAAATTTTATTCAATCGTTAGCAACTGTTCATTGAACATCTGTTTTGTGGCAGGTGCTGTTCTAAAAACTGGGATGACAGCACTGAACAAAATAGGATCTCCACCTTTGTGGAGTTTAGGTCCTATTTGTGGGAGATAAAACAAGTGAGTGGAAGGCATGATATGTGCACTGGCGATAAGGATTATAGGCAAAAATAAAATGGGGAGAAAGTATTTGGGCAGGGCAATTACAAATCTAAAATAGATTGGCCAAGGAAGTCCTCATCAAAGATGAGGCAGATGAGGTCGCGCCTGAAGGCAGGGTGAGAGCGAGCTGAGCAGGTAGTGGAAGAAGAGCATTTTGGGGTTGAGGGGGCTGCAGTTGGAGGCTCCTTGCGCTTTTGAGGAGCAGCAAGAAGTCCAATATGGCTGAAGTCCATGAGCACGGGACTTTGGGAGCCATGGAAGAGATGTGACTGCCCTCACTGTCACGTTGGAGGGTTTTGAGCAGAGGAGATAGGATCTAAGGTGTGTTAGGGTTACTCTGGCTGCTGTGCTGAGAGCGCAGTGAAGGGGAGCAAAGCTAGCCCACTGCGGCCACCCCAGGGAGGCCTGCGATGGTTTGGACCGGGGGATTGGTGTTTGGTGGCGAGAAGTACTAGAAATACTAGCTAATGATGTTATTTTGAAGCTAGAACTTCCAGGTTGATGGATTGGATGAAAGAATGAGAGGAGTGGAAGATTACTTCAAGGTTTTTTGCCTGATTACCACGAAGAGTGGAGTGTCCATTTTCCGAGATGGGGAATAGGGTAAGAGGAGCAGGTGGGGAAGAATGGCAAATCCAGCACTCAGTTTTTCACGTTAGTTTGAGATGCCAGCTAGAAATGCAAATGGAGAAGATGAAAGCGTACTACTTGTCAAACAACAGTACTTACCAAGTGAAATAAATCTAAAAGGACAATTGCTTTTGCCTCCAAGGAAAATAAGAGTAAACTCTGCTGATGCTATATGATAGGGTACTGAGATGATTGAGAGGTAAAGATCTTGGTTTCTATGCTATCCTAGTACCATCATCATCATCAACATCATCATCATCTCCTTGTAGTAAATCACCTCATAGGATTTCACTTGATCTTAGCCAAAAGGCCAAGAAGCGATACTTTATCTCATAGGATTTCAAAGTTTCACAAATTTAAAAGTAAAAAAAGTTCTTGTCACTAGAATATACAATAAAACATACAACCACCTGCCCATTTACTTGGTCCTTTTGAGAAAGTCACACACTGCTTTAGTCTGAATGTTTGTAGACCCCTGGAGCCATAGGTTGAAATCCTGATGCCCAGGGTGATGGTATTCAGAGGTGGGGCCTTTGGGAAGTGACTAGGTCCTGCGGGTGGAGCCTTCATGAATGGGAGTAGCACTTTCGTAAAAGTGACTGCAGAGAGCTCCCTGCTGATTCCACAGGAGGACACAGTGAAAATTCAGCAGTCTGCAACCCGGAAGTCCTTCACCAAAACCCAGCCATGTGGGCTCCATGATCTTGGACTTCCTAGCTTCCAGAACTATGAGAAACGTTTGCTGTTTATAAGCTGCCCTGTCTGTGGTATTTTGTTGTAGCAGCTAGAATGGACTAAAACACACAGGTTAGAGCTGAAAAGAAGGTGTTGATGAATAAGGGTATAGAGAAGATCATGGAGAAGAGAATGCCTGTGCTTATATCAGTTTCAAGAAACGCTCTCCTCCCTCACCAGCCCCGCCCTGCCCTCCACCCAACAGAGAAGGCTCGGGGCTGGAGTCCAGGGTGTGGCCAGGGACCAGCACCACGTAGGGCTCGATCAATCTTAGCACCCCCGTTTTTTTTCTTAAGGACAAGAACTCTATTACTAATCTTTGCACTCTTAGTAGGTGTACAAGAAATATACTTATTATTAGATTTGAATTTAGTCACTTTATATATTAATGTTTCGAAAGTACTTGAGACAAGTGTCAGATCAAGGTAAAGTGAAGGATTTAATCTAGAGCAGTGTTACCAAGTGGAAATATAATGCAAGCCACATAGGTAATTTTAATTTTCCAAGTAGCCCCATTTTAAAAAATAAAAAGAAGGAATACATTTGATTGTAATTATATTATTTAACCCAATATAACCAAGGTATTATCCTTTAAACATGTAATCAATAGAAATATATTGAAGCATTTTATTCTGTTTTTAACTATTTTTGAAATCCAGCATGTATTTTACACCTAAAGCATATCTCAATTCAAAACAGCCCCATCACCAGAGCTCAATAGCCACATGTGGCTAGTAGCTGTCCTACTGGGCAGGGCACTTCTGGTGGTGATCGGGAGGTATTTTCCTCTCTTGTTTTATATTTTCGAGAGCCTGATGTTTGCCTGCAGAAACATGGAGTATTTTCAGTAACTCAGGCTCTGATATTACTTGTTCCTTTGCTTTATATAGCAAGCAGTTATGTGGTTGCTATTCCTGTACATGCTGGAAACGGAGGGTCTCAAACCAGTTGGAGTGGTAACTTGCCTGTCAAGTCCTCTTTACCTATTCTAACCTCCCACTGGTAGAAAGACAGCCCAGCGAAAACCATGAAGGAAAGATCCAATAACAAAACTTGTGCTGGGGAGTGTGGTCCATCCCAATGGCTGGAATTTAAAATGTTACTTTTCTCTGATTTTATGTTAAAAATCTCTGTGATGAAAACCAAAGACGTTGGTTGGAGGGGAGACACAACGTGAAACTGTTGGTGGGACGTCTTCTGGAAAATGACACACATAGGCAGTAAAAACAAAGGGAAAGCTATCTTGGAAAACGCCTTAGTCACAGAATAAGTGGGACCTTATCTTACACTTCAGTTTATTAAAATGGGTTCACAAGCTTTTGCTGACTCAATCATGTTTTTAACTTACAGAATTCCGCCAAGTCCAGAATATTAATGTTGGCCCTTCTTAATGAGGAGGGTTACTATAAACATTACTGGCTCTAGGCACTTTTAAAAAATATATTTGATTTATTTTTAGAGAGAGCTGAAGGGAGGGAGAGAGAGGGGGAGGGAAACATCAGTCCATTGCCTCTTGTATGTGTCCTGACGCGGGACCAAACCCACAACCCAGGCAAGTGCCCTGACTGGGAATAGAACCGGTGCAATGCCCGACAAATAGCCACACCGGTCAGGGCTCTAAGAACTTTAAATGTATTAATTTATTTAATCCTTGTAATAGTCCTATGGTCTTTATAATAAACCTATAACAGGTTTGGACCGAAAACAACAACAACAACAAAGAAACAAGACAGAAGAACAATGACGACAGCAAGCCCCCAATCCACCAGAGAGTAAAATGGTGGTTACCAGGAGATGGGGGTGGCGAAGAGATTGATGGCACTTAAGGGTACAGGTTTGTAATGAGAGTAAATAAGCCACAGCAATCTAATGTGCAGTATGATGAGTGTAGACAGTATTACACTGTGACTGTGTGATATGATAGATATCACTATAATGGCAATCAGATAACAACATAGAAATGTATCAAAGTAACATGCTGTACACCTTAAATTTACACAAAGTTACATGCCAAATTTTTTCAATAAGTAATTTTTAAAATGATTATAACAGGTTTGAATGTCAGCTCTGACATGCTAGTTAGGACTCAATTTTCTAATATGTAAAAAATGAATAATAATGACTCACCTAATAAGATTGTTGTGAAAAGTAACTTGAGTTGATTGTGAAATGTGCATTGAACAGTGCTAGGTTACTTTGCCAATCTTAAGGGAAGAGGTTCCAAGGTATTGTAAGGCAAGGAAGCCACAGGATTAGAATCTTTTCTTCTGGCTGTTAATAGCCAGTGGTTTGCAGGTCCAAGAGCCACAATTGCCCTTGTCCATATATTTGAATGTCTTGGAGGCTCTACTAACCTTCAAGGCACTGGAGAACTCTTTCTAGAGTATTTAAATCAAAACCTTATTCCAACAGTACCAAAGTTTTGAAGTAATTTTTGAATTTGTAACACATGCTCGTGATGCAACATTAAGAGAAAATACAAAGGGAATGAGGAAAAAAGAGTACACAGTTACCAGTGTTTTGTGCAACACCGGAGGTCCTCAGAACACCCAAGGCTCTCCCTGTCTCTCCCCCTGTCCTGCCAGCACTCATATGCACTTTCAAATGCTCAGTTAGCCAGTGTATTCAACAGACCTCTACTGCTTTTACTGAAATACTCCAAAGCCCCTAGTGTCTGTAGATACTTCTAACAAGAGTTTCAGTTTAGGAATATTGATTGAAGTTTCCCCAAGGACACTTTTACAGACTCATAGCTATGGACTCTATTAGCGATCATCTCATCAAAAGCCCCAGAGAGGTGTCAATAATCAGGAATAATGAGCAAGAAGTGGTATGAAGAGAGCTTAAGGAAAAGAAGGTGAAGCTGACTGGGTGTCAGATATGACTCTTAAATTTTTTAATGTACTGTCTTATTTAATTTTCCCAGCCACTCTGGGAGATGGTTATTATCCTTTCCCATTGTGCAAATAAGAAAACTGAGCTACAGAAAGATTAAGTGACTTTCCTGAGGTAACACAGCCAGAAGGTTGAGGAGGCAGGATTAAACTTGGGTCTGGCTGATGCCAGAGTCCCAAACCCAGTGACTTCTACCCGAGGAGGAAGGCAGACGGGATCTGGTACCCAGGAAGGTGAAGGGTAGCTGAATTGCCAGTTTTTTTAGGTGCTCTAGGAAAGGGGGGAAAGGGAAATCTGAAAAACTAACAATGAAAACATTAAAAACAATACTCGGTAGGCAAAGACCAGAGTTAGCAACCCTTCTCTGTCCCACTACCTCTTCGGAGGTATGGGCCATTGCCCAGGGCACATCGTAAGCGTTCACAGAGGTCAGTCTAAGACAAGCACAAAGAGAGGTTAGTTTTTTTTGTTGGGGAAGGCAGACACTTTATCCCTGTGCCACCTGAGATTCCCCAGAATCTTCACTTCTCGGCCTCCTCAGTGGGAATCAGTTATAATCATTTGAGCACACAAGATTTTTGTCAACAAAAATTTCTGGATAAAAAGTTTAGGTTCATTGCTGGTGGCGTTACGGTCTCTGTCAGACGTTCAGGCAGTGCTAACAAAATACCACAGACACGGCGGTGTAAACAACAAACATGTATTTCCCACAGTCCCAGAGGCCCAAGTCCAGGATCTAGGTTTCGTCTGACTTCACAGGAGCTCCACCCTTGTGACCTCATCTAAACCTGGTCCCCTCCCAGGGCCCCCGCTCCTGATGACATTACGGCTTGGGGTTTCCACATGTGCCTTTTGCCGGGACATTCGGTCCATCGTACTGACAACAACAAAGTGCGTGCGTACAGAGCTTAGGGAGCAGTTGGCACAGCTCACACAAACCCCTCCGTTTGCACCTCAGGGTTGTTATCGGCAAGTTAGCTATTTTTATTTTCCCTATTTTACAGATGAGGAAGCTGAGTTGAGAAGAATCCAGTGATTTCCCCAAGGTCACACAACAGGTAAGTGGCAGGGGTGGAGTGCAAATTCTGGTTTTCTTAATTCTAAATCCGTGTGCTTTCAGCTGCATCAGGAGTCAGGTCATTCTGCCTCCGGGAGTAACAAGGGCACTACCAAAGCAGGAAGAACAATAGATGTTTATTTAGTGCTTTAGAGTGTGCCAGTCTCTTTGAAAACATCTCCTGGTGTAGGTACTATTTCTCTCCATTTTACATCTCTGAGAGAACCTAAAATTATCAGGGCAAAGTCACTTTCCAAGATCACACAGCTGGTGCATGACAGAACAAGTGTTTGAAGCAGGTCTAGCTGAAGGAGAGACAATGTTCTTTTTTTTTTTTTTTAAAGATTTTATTTATTTATATTTTTTTTTAGAGAGGGAGGGAGAAAGAGAGAGAGAGAGAGAGAAACATCAGTGTGTGGTTGCTGGGGGACATGGCCTGCAACCTAGGCATGTACCCTGACTGGGAATCGAACCTGCAATGCCTGGTTCGCAGCCCACGCTCAATCCACTGAGCTACACCAGCCAGGGCTGAGAGACAATGTTCTTAATGAACACTGTGCTCTACTGGCCTTTCCAATCCCTCTGAAAAGGTAGTGTGTAAGATGAGAAAATTTTGTTAGACATGTTTTTTGAGATTTTAGTCAGAAATGCATTTTTTTGCCCTTTAAAAACATTAGTGTCCTACAACGTACTCTATTGCAAGTCCTATTTTTTAGGCATGTAGATGGAAGACAGATGTTTCTTTATGCTCTGAAAGGTCTACTCTGTGTAGCTGACTGTAGTGAGATTGTATCTTGTTCTGAATGTTGCAGAAAAATCTGCAACAGACTGATCATCCCTAAGAAAAGCTGAATCAAAGCAGTTACCACACAGAGTCGATGAGAACAACAGGATGTTACTCAGTGGTTTGAGTGGGAACTTTTCATCTCAGACTTCATTCTGAGCCACACAAACATTTTCAGAGAGGTGTCCTACCCTAAAATTCAGCCTGAAGTCAGAGAATTGCATGATTGAGACGGATGTGAGGGGTGGGTGCCACGGGTTTGGGTAGTGCAGTGCTGAACTTTGTTTCAGCGTGATGCAGAATAGAAGCCCTCGGGCCATGGAGAGGCTGCTCGGACTAAGCGTGACTGTTCAGATAAACAGACACTTGCTGTGAGTTCAGCAGTTATACTTCAGTGCCCGAGCATATTTTAAATACCCATTTGGGAAGAAGGCTGAGAACTCCAAGACAGCATTTCACAGCCTTTCTTGTGGTTTGGAGTCAGGATCTCGACCCGTGAAAAAGTCTTTAGGGTCAGTGCACAAGTGCACTTAGTTTTGACTGAGCTGATTTCCAGATCAGGAAGTCCGTTGGTGTTCTGCAGAGAACCGTAGCCTCGCAGAGCCTGAAATTGATCTTACAGTCACCTAGCTCACCGTTCCTCATTTTACTGAAGAGAAAACTGAGGTGGACCCAGGAGGGTTAGTGCCATTCTGGGGTCCACCTTAGCACAGCTGGGAGAGCACTCCCTGAAGACCTAAAGGGCCCTAGTTCAATGTGGTGTTTGCCCATTTGGCTGAGTTTTCATGTAGTATCTAAGAATACAAACTCTGAAATTGGATCTGGATTCTAAACCCAATTTCTTTGTTTATTAGCTGTGTGTTGTTTTGGTAAAACATTTAACTTCCTAATGCTTCAGTTTTCTCATCTATAGAATGGGCACAACATTTTCATCCTTTAACCTCATTGCACCCATTAAACCCTCATATAATGTACCCAAATTCTACTTCTTTATGCTGTTTCCTTGCACACAAGCCTCTAATGACTTTTCATTGTTTTAACCGTCCGTTCACAAAAGTACCGCTAGTCATTTCTGGCCTATACACTCGCCCCTAGGCATTCTGGCTGACCCACTGGGCCCAGGACAGCTGGTCAATGCCTGGCTTCCTGCTTTTCATTCATTCTGCACCTATGATGTGCTAGGCACCGTGCTAGCTGGAGGGGATTAAAAAGATGATTTGTTTTTTTGTCATCAGTTTAGTGAGAAAGAAACTTATAAATAATCTTACCACATTGTCATAAGGGTTAGGAATGAAAGCACTTAACTTCAGCGAGGGGGAAGGTAGGTGGTCAGGGAAGGTGTTAGAGATAAATGTTTCATCTTGGTCTTGAAGAATAAACGGAGGTTTGACAGATAAATGGATGGGTGGGTGGATGGATGGATGGATGGAGGGATGGATAAATAGATAAATAGATAGATAGATCTATCTTCCGTATTTATATGGAGGAAGGGACTTATGACTGGGAGAGCAGCATGGCAAAGGCATGGAAGTCTGGGAAGGCGGGGCCCCTGCGCACTTCATCTGGGGGTGCAGTTCCATGTGGTGGGCCTGCAGGAATGCACGTGGGAGGAAGGCCAGCACTGCCCAGAGGATTTGGACTCTGGCCAATAGAAAACCACTGGGGTCAGGTCACATTGCTGTTTTGTTAAATCACACAGAAACAAAAGAGCAAGAATATTTAACATTTCCAGTGAGTCACATGTAATTAACTCTTTGCTGGGGTCTCTTTCTCAACATACTGAGGTACCTTGAGTCTGGGGGCATCTTTTATACGGGGGACTGAGTGAAAAGTCAGCATGGTTACATTTCTGCCACTGACATCATCCCAATCATGTGGCATTGGATTTCATTTTTTCAGTCTTCTTCTATTACAGTTACAAGAGACAACACCTTTTCCTTTAAATCATGCTTCCTGTCTGTGGGAGAGGAGACAAAGGTGTGACTGTGGTGTACGGCTCAAAGGACTCTTCCTGTTCTGTTCGCCGCAGTGCCCTGATGGTGATGGATGAACGCTTATCAACAGTGGGGAACGCAACACAGCATCCTTTGTACCCCACTGTGTCCAAGGAGCTGTGGGGCTGCCTCAGGCGTGGCCTGTTTTTCCAATCATCTCTTAGCTGTCTCTCCTCTTCACATTAGGAAAAAGAAAAGAGGAAGGAAATAAAGGGCCCATGTGCTCCTTACAGCCGGGTTCCCTTTTTTCTGGTCCAGTACACTGTTCTCATCCAGAGGGGAACATCTCCTTCACATGTCAGCCAGTTGGATGGTCGGATATTTATGGAGAATCTCAAAGCCAGGTGTCAAGACTTCAGGGAGACAAGGCTCCTGTCCACACCAGGACTACAATCTAGTCAGAAATACAGACATTAAACAAGTAGTAATTACCAAAGTGATGAATAACTCAAAGTAGATAACACACAACAGAGGAACCTAAACACGGACCTGGTCAGGGAGGGGAGACCCTGAGGAGGTGACATTTAACCTGAGAACTGGATGAGTGCAAATTAGCTAAGCAAAAGGAGCAAGGAAGAGTCCTCCAAGCAGAGAGAAATCCACGTGCCAAGACTGAGGTGGAAAAGGGCATGTTTTAAAAGGATTTTCTACCATCTTTGGAGGAAAACTCATTAGAGCTAATATGGAGTGAGCACCCAGCAGGATCAGACAAGCTGCCACGCCTTTCACACAATCTCCTGGATCCCTCAAAGCCCCTGTGAGGTTTGTTTCCATGAGGCCAGGGTCCTGTTTGTCTTGCTCCCATTAGTTCCACTGTATCTTCAATACCTCAGGCAGCACCTGTGAGGAGCAGGCACTCAACATTTGTAGAACAGAGTTTACATTTTACTGAAGAGGAGACTGAGGCTCAGAGAGTTGAGGTTACTCAGGTGCTACTGCTGGAGATAGGACTCCAACCCAAGGTGAAGCCGAGTGCCTTCCTGGCAACCAAGCTTTCAGTCTGGCTCTGTCTAGGACAACGGTTTTGCTTTCTGTTCTAGACAGTAGAGCCGGGAGTGGTCCTGAGCTGGGCACCAGAACACAGAGTGGGTGCACATCACACAGCTCCAGGACAGCCCACTGTGGGTACCCAGTTGGCCTTTGGAGCTAAAACCCAGTTGGGGCTATACCCTATGCAGGAAGGAGCTGACATCCCCCATGTGCACCCCTTGGGTGCACCCAAGCCTGGAGGTGCATCTCTCCAACTGGGAGCCTGTTAGCTGGCTGGACAGTTGGCCTAGGTCAGATTCTGGGCTGCACATCAGTGGTGATGGATCAGCCTCAGATTTCAAGCTTTGGTGTTAAAGCTCAGGAGGGCTGAGTACCTCACACGTCACCTCTTTACCTGTGTAACCTCAGGACATTTCTCCTCCTGGGAGCTGTAACCTGAGCATGATGAAGTCTCCCCTGGGAATGCTCCTCTCTGCCCTGCCCTACATAGCTCTTCTTCACTGTGCTCCCAGGCCTCCTGATGCCAGTGTGCCTCAGAACAGACCTTGAACTCATTCCACCCTCCTTTGCTTGTGTGCATGCTTTAGGTTCTTTAGTGAAGAAAAGTCCTGTTTATATGTCATGCAAGCGAGTCATTTCAAAAACTAAAAAGTAAATGTATGACATGCTCAAGCTCTTTAGAAAATTGCTCTGTATTAACCCTAGTCAACACTTTCCACTCACTGAGCATTTCATGTGGATTAGAATATTGGAGGTGAAAGGCACCCTGGGGAGTGTCTAGGCTCTCGTGAGGCTCAGGTAGGCTGGGGCCCTGAGCACGTAGATCGACACAGATCCCATTAGAAATGGCAGAGTCACAAGGACCCCTTATTCCCTCTCCCCTGTGCGCTGGGGCCTCTGGCACCCTCAACACTGCCAATTCCCTGAGCTGTAGCTCCTCCTGAGAAGTGTGTTTATTTCCTGCAAGCCCCTCTAGGCCTGGGCTCAGCTGGGGCCTCTGCTGAGTATCTAAAGCAGCACCCAAGCCATCTGGCTCATTTCTATCCTCGCCCCCCCTCCAAGAAAAAAGCTCTGGGGGCACCTTTTTTTAAGCTGGAGGAATTAGACACACCACCAGAAAACATAAAAGCAAAGGCCAATTTCTTTCATTTTCTAGTCTAAAAGAATATAAAAAGCAGCTACTGTGACTGTGCAAAGTCACTTGGTAAGTCATCTTCCCTTCTTAGCAGAGTTCAGTGGGGGTGGGAGTGGGAGGACATTTGGGAACTGCAGTCCCACTGTGTGAATGGGCCTTGGAGACGGCTAATTGGTGACTCACAGTGGGCCTGACATGCCACTTGCCTTGAAGGGCCAGCATTTTGAAGTATCAAGGGGAAATGTCAAGTGAACCAGTGCTTCAAGAAGGGGGTTCTCAGAACTTGGGGTGAGGCTTTCTCTGTGCTTAGCAGTGCGTTCAGCCAACAGGCAGAGCCAGGGAGGTGCACGACATGAATTTGATAAAGGCAGCACAGCCTGCCCCTCCTCCTCCTCTGCAAACATCTAAATCAGCAGAACAAATTTAGAATGAATTCAGCCTGAACTGGGATTGGTAGACATTTTTGAAGTCTAAACTGTCTGCCAGCATTTTCTTATAATAATTTCAGACTCTCAGGGAACTAACTGTGAGCCTCCTCTGCACCTTAAAACAAAAACCAAAATGTTAGTGACTCTCTTGAACAGGATGGGTCCAACATCTCCAGTAGAGTCTGGAATGCTGAACAGCTCTCCATGCTTCTAAAGAGAGCAACTGTGCTCATTAGTTTAGGTTAGGGCATTAAAATACAAACTGTGTATTTTCAAAAATAACCACAAAGTTTAAAAGTACATTGGTCCCTTGGATAAAATTATGATATATCTATACTAAATGGTGTGAAACTGTTTGTGTACACGTGTGTGTCTGCATGCGTATTGATCCTTTCTCAGATTAGCCGGAGTCTGCACATTATAAAGGACAGATTCCTGGATTAGATGTCAGCATCCCAGGCTGGGATTACCGCCCCGTCACCACCTTGCCACGTGATCTCGGCAGTGTGCGTGACGTAAAAAACAGATTTGGTGTTACGGTCTCCAGTTCAAAACCTGGCTCTGCCATATACTAGCTGTCTCCTCCACTGTGTAACCAGTGTGTCATTTTACCTGCCTGGACCTATTTCGTTCTCTGTTAAATAGAGATCGTTCCTACCTTGATATGTTTTAAGCATTAATGATATTTCTAGAGAGTATGGCAGATGTTTTAGTAGTTCTTGGAAATGGTAATTCTTGAAGATGGCTCTCTCAGAGCCTAATTTTCTTAAAAGTGAGGTGGGAACAGGAGCCTGCAATGCTTTGGGCCCAGCAATGCCGAGTGCACAGGTAAGGGTTATTATTGGGAACACAGCGGGTTAGAGAAGGCACAGGTCCCGGAGTCAGGGAGGGGTCCTGGCTCTTCCACCAGCTTGGGTTATGGGCAGAGGAGCTGTGCCTGAGAGCCGGCTCTGATGTGTAAAAAGAGCTCTCTACAGGGGGGTGTGCAGACTTGGATGCCATCTCTCTGCCATGTGGGTTTGCCATCACGAACAAACTACTTAAGCTTTCTCCTTCTGAAAAGTCCATGGTTCCTTCTGATTGGGAAGTTCTGCAATTCTAGAATGACATTAGAAGGTGAGGGGGATAAGAAAACAGACAGGGAGTGGCCCACTGTCTCCAGAGAAGACAGGCAAGAATAGGTGCAGAGCAGGAGGGAGCCCGGGCTTAGAGCCACGGGAAGAGACCAGAGAGCTGAGGATGAAGTGCTGATGTGTTGTTTTCCTGGCCCTCTGCAGAAACGAACTCTGCAGACCTGTAGGCTGAATACAGTTCCTCTTCTGAACAGTCATGAGGCCTTGGGAAAGTTAAAAATTTTTTAATTTCTGTAAAATGAGAATAAGACACTAAATGAAATTGTTGGGTGGGCTGCAATAGCACTTGTGAAGAACCTGGTGGAGCACCTCAAATCACATAGTAGGCTCTAAATCGAATTACTGTGATATTCTACTGTGTTATTTTCCCTGGGGCAGGGGCGTCAAACTCATTTTCATCGGGGCCCCATCAGCCTTGAGGTTGCCTTCAAAGGGCCGAATGTAATTTTAGGACTGTATAAATGTAACTGCTCCTTAACTGTTAAGTGAGAGCTCAGCACTGCCGCCAGGTAGAAACAAGGTGTCGGGCTGGACAAAATAAGGTGGAGGGCCAGATTCAGACCACAGGCCTTGTGTTTGCCACCTGTGCACTAGGGTGACAGACACCCGCTGAAGGAGCAGGGACCAGGAGTGGCTAGATTTTTCATCTTTTCTCAGTTTGAAGCTGTTAATGAAGTTCTTTCTGCCTGGGTAACGCAAGTCCAGCAAACTTTCCTCAGGCCTCTTAATGGAGACGATTAATTCTTTTTCCCTTGGTTAGTTCTTCAGCCTTTCCCTGCCCACAGAGCAACTGCCTGAGACTGGCTCAGTCTTATGAAAATGATGCCAGAACTGCTCTTTTCTCCCCACAATGATCTGAGGAGATTCTCTATGAAGTGACCATAGACACAACAGACAAGGATGCAAATCCAAACCCAGTTTAGGGGAAGCCTAGACGGGAAACTCCCTTCACACAGGTGGCATCCAGGACCCCGTGTTTAAACATTTGCCAGGGGACTAATTTACAAGCATTAAACGTCAAACATCAAACACCAAATGTCATTGGAATAACTGAAAAAAAAGGGACCTGTTAACTCAGGTTTCCATATGCAATTTCTTAGGTTACCAGCGTAAGGAATGCAAATTGGTCCTGCTCCCAGTCAGCACATTGAATAAGTCTCTTAGTTGAAACTGTGACAAGAAACCACCTTGTAGGAAGGATCTTGGTAACTGAAAGCCATTTATTTTGGTTAGGAAAACTAAAATATTACCTTTGGTATGATTGGTATTTAATACTCTCAAAGATGGGATTTAGTAATGGGAGAGGATGTGTAAGCTTAAGAGTATGTGGTTAGGGCAGCAATAAACAGCAGAGAGAGAGGGAGAGAGGGTGGAGTGAGCAGGGAGTGAGATCTGGGAATGGGAAGGGTGGGGGCCAGGAGAGTGGGGTGCTCTGAGGGGGAAAGGAGGGATTCCCAGTAGCTGACAGGCCTGCTCTTGACGCCTGGGAGAAGACTTGCCTGCGCGTGTTTGACAGGAGAGCTATGAGAACCCCGTTCGCCCGCCGCCCCCATTCGTCTCTCTACTCAGTTGTAAACTCTATCTCACTCTTGGGACAGTGTTGTTTTTGGAGAAGGGGATAATCAGACAGCTGATGGAAAATCCATGATTTTCAGTAACAGTAAACCGGTTCCCCAGCCTCTACCAAATGCATATTAAATAAATATTCAAAGAATGGTTTTTAAGGGTGCTAAGTACTTCCTTTCCCCTTCTGGTCCGGCCCGGTGCCAGGCTCTGCGGGGCCTTCCTAAGTGCATCTCATTTGAGGTCGAGTCACTGGGATTAAGTGAGGGCTATGGAACTCAGAATCTTCCATAAGGGGCAGCATTTGATAAGGGCAAGGCCAGGCAAAACTGAACGAAAGGGGAGGAAACAGAAGCTGGCAAGCTTCTGTTTGGTGTGTTCTCTCAGCGGCAGAGGGAGGTAGAGAGTAAAAAATAACGTGTTGAGATCTACGCCAACAAATAGGCCTGTGTGAAAAGGCAAACAAACTCCAGGTGTTGATTGTAAGAAATCATTTGCAAAGCTCCTTGGTGACACTGGTAGTTCCACAGAATGGCCGGCATTTAGGAGGCGGGACTTCTATCTCTGGTCTAGAGGACGATGAGATACCACGAGGTGAAGAGAGATTTGTATTTTTAAAGAAGACTGTGCATGATGAAAACGACATCTTTTCTGATCCCTTTTTGGCACACGCATATATACTCTTCTGTAAACACGGGGCTTGAATTCAAGGTCTAACTTCACACCTTTGGATGAACTGCTTTGCTCCAGACTGAGAGAAAAGAGGGACAGGGTCCACGAGCTGGGGTTTCAGAGAATCCAGGGAAGAAGTGGGCAGAAACCGAGCAACAGCTGGCACCCCTGAGAACCAAACCGCGCCTACCACAAAGCCGCCGTCTCCCACTGGCAGGCCCTTTACTGCATTTGCGATGAGCCATTACTGCTGTGCTCGCGGGAGTGTCTCCGCCCTGTTCACTATTAGCTTGGGGTCCTGGCGTCCCCAAACACCTAGCAGTCCCAGAATGGTTGCTACTGCCTTGAGTCTGGCACAGGCTCCACTTCCTCAGTGGATTTCCCATTCCAAGGCACTAGGAGGTGGAGGATACATTCTCGATGTACTGCATTCCAGGGAAAAATATGACTATCTGGTTTCAGCAGTTAACTTCCTTCATAGTCTGGATCAGTATATATCAAGCTCTGTCCTCCAACAGAGAAAAGATCTGAGTATCAGCTTTCTAATCTGTTCCTGAAACTGTGTGTGTGTGTGTGTGTGTGTGTATGAGAGGCGAGGGATCTATGCAAAACGTCAAATTGTAATGGGGTGTAGGCTGGGAGGCCCCAGGGCCCCCCAAAGGAGGGATTTGTAATGGGGTCCAGAACTTGGGGTGTCCAGGAATATAGGATATCCCCCAACACAAGTCTGTCTGGGGGATGGGATGCAGGGCCATTGAGAGTTATTTTGTATATTAATAATAGCAGCTTAGCTTCATACCCATATGAAAAATGGTTATTTTGCATATCAACAGCAGGCTACCTAGGGAGATGGGTGTGACTTTGACCTACGGTGTAGCTGGGAGGCAGCTGCCTGGTTACAGCACCTGCGTGAGCTTGGAGATGGTTCCCTCCAAGCCGCGGGACCATGCCCACCCGGACTATGGCAGCCAAGAAACACTGAAACTGGGGAGTGCTGGCAGGTGTAGTTGATTGTGGGAGGGGTCAGAAATGGGGTTACAGAGGTTACAGGCTGGGATTTAAACTAAAGGCGGTGCCACTGTTACAGAAACCAAACACCCAAGGGGGCCTGGAACAATAATACTCTTACGGAGAGAGATTCAGGTCCGTCTTGTCCACCGCCTTAAAGGAAAGATATCTCTCAATGCCAGAGATTTGTGAAAAGGAAAGGAAAACGTTTATTTAGTGCTATACAAACTTAAGGTAGTGACCTAATGTCTTTATCAAAATCTTTAAGTCCCTTAAAACACCCACAAACGCACACAGTCCTTCCTTCCCCTTGCCCAGTATGGGGTACCGTATCTCAGGAAAGGAAATAGAAATCCAGTCTCAGGCAATGTCTGGTTATTCCCAGTAATCCGTGCTTGGCTGGTAGGCCTCTCTCGGTTCTCAGCACCATCAGCTGTGTCGCCGGAATCTCTGCTAAAACCGGGTGACGGTTCCCCCTACTACTACTGTGGGGGAACCCACTCTGGCAAAGGTATGTGGTCCTCTCTCCACCACTCCAGCCACGTGGTCCTCTCTTCTCCAGGACCACGGGAGTCGCCACTCAGCCAAATCCGAGTGGTTCTCCCCTCTATGGCTGCCGTGTCTGGGTTTAAATCCCCGCGCCAATCTTCCTCTGCAGCCCTATTTCCGACTCCTCCTACACTCGGCCACACTTGCCCTCAATCTGCTGTCCTTTCCAGCTTTTCTGGTCACCATCATGGGTCTGGGCAAGTGTCACCCCATGTCCTGGAACCAATCTCCTCTGAGCTCCCACGCAAGCGCTGTAACTCAGGGGACCTGCCCCCCAGTCACATCTTGGGGAGGTGTCCCTTTCCATCCCCCTGGCCCAGAGCATGGCCATAGCTATTTAGCATATTCAAGCAACCGGCCCAAGGCTATAGGTATGTTAAATGACCATGCCATGGATTAGCTGCAAAGCTGCCCTGCATGTTCTTGCTCTGTGTGCCCTTTCCCCCAACTCACACTTGTGGTGGGGAAGGGGTAAAAAAAATATCTTAGAATCTCCTGGATACCTTGAGTTCTGGGCCCCATTTCAAATGTCCATTTGGGCCCCCCCCCTTGGCTGCACCCTGTAACACCACTACAAAGGGGAGACAATGCAGGACTAGATGGGAAGGACAATGCGAGACCATGTGGGAAGGTAAGGGGTGAAAGGACTCTTGCTGGTGGGCCATGAGGAGGTGCCACGTGGTGTTGGACTAAGAACTGGAGATCGCTGGGTTGACACAGCTGTTGGTGCTGGGGACCTTGGGAGACTTGCCCAGCTGAGCACAGATTATGGGAGGAACCTGGACTAGCCTAACCTACCCCTGACCAGACTAGTTTAGCAAGGGGAGGAAGGACAGTGTGTGTGTTTGTGGGTGTTTTAAAAGGACTTTGAGATTTAACAGCGACATTCTGCCATTACTCTAAACCTGTATAACTTTTGAATAAATAGTTCCTTTCCTTTTTACCCAAATCTGGCATTGAGAGCCACAGTTTCTACCTGGCAGTGGGCTGGACTAACCTAGTACAGAAAGACCTGGGGAAAGGGGGCTTGTTTTGGTAACAGTATCATGGCTCTCTCCCCACAGGTTCCATTTGGTAACAAATTGTTTATTTTATGAAGTCAACTTTTCATCTTGCAGTACAGTTCTTTCTATTTACCTGGAGGCGAGAAGAGAAGCAGAGAGAGGAGTTGGTTTGTGATCATCAGACTCCAAAGATGAATGGATTAGCAGAGTTACAGGTTTCACCTGTCCTTGCCCCTCAGCGTATGCAAGGATCAGTCCAGCTCTTTTTAGGGGCTACTTTGTGACTATTGTAGCTTATTTGTAAAACTCCTGTTACTGTTATATGAGATTCATGTGTAAACCCGAAATCTATCATTTGGTGAACAAGGTAACTAGCTAGCTGCACAGGGAAGAGGGCATCACTGCTGGTGCACACAGGTAAAAAAGAGTACAGTCAACTTCTTCCAACATTTAATCTGTTTTTTTATTTGCCATTTATTATAAAAATTGAATCTTTATTTTACACAAAACATATTTTAAAAACAGTAAAGTTTACCAAAACTAATGAATCTCAGGCAAAGGGATTTACCACTAAAATGCAGATTTACATGGTAAACCTGAGGGCCAAAAACATTCAACTCATCACAAAATATTACATTTTCTAATAATTAGTTACCAAAAGCGAAAGCTGATTATGTAGATTTCAAAATATGCGACATAGATAAAATAAGCTAACAAGAAAGTGTTTCTACTTAAGATTGGCCCATTATTTCACTGAGAGTGAAACATTTGAAGATTTAAAAAATATTTAAACATAAATATTTAGTATTATACACAACACATATATGCACAGACACATCCATTCTAATTCTATGCCCCTTTGTAGTTTTTAAATTGCACCATCTCTGTTAGAGATAATATATAACATGCAGGAGGCATTCATAATTGATTTTCTCAGCAGTACTGTATTATTATACAAGTCGAATGCAAAACTTAAATATGAATTAAATTCAACTGGAAGCCATCTCAACTCAGTACTTCGCTTATATTTTCTATGTTAATGCTTTAGTGTTGATGAAATTGTGTAAAAATATGTTTGAGAGAATGTAGTCCATTACCTAAAGTACTCAGTAGGCAGTTCCCAGAGGATATGGAAGCGATGGACCAGAAACAGGAAGAAAGCAGTTAAATAGGACTACAGTTTTTCCACTGCTTCAGCTTTCACATCCGGCTGAAATGGGAAATAATTATATTCAGGGTATTTTGCAACAGTTTCGTGTATACAATGTTTTCATAATTCAAACCAGGATACAAAATAACTCCTGCCCTCTCCCACCAGCCTTCTTCTTGTTTCCAGGAAAAAAAAAAAAAAACAAAACACAACAAAAACCCCCAACCAGATTCTTATGCAATATGCAGTTCCTGAAAACAGACTTACAGTTATAGTCTCATGCTTTTGGGGGATGTTGGATCAGCTCTAAATACTCAGGGATGGGTAAAGTAGAACTACTCAATTAGGCATAATTATAGGCTCTGGCTTTCCCCCAAGTAAACACATGCTCAAGTATCACTGCAAGTTCTCCAGCACAAGCATATTCCGTTACTGCACAAGCGCTGATCAAATTTAGGAGGTGGGTGAGTGGGATAGGACAATGTAAGAGAACAAAGACGGAAAGAGCATTTATTAAAAATACAAGGAAATAAAGCTATAAATCCACAGAATTGTTTATTTTAATAGTTTCTGAACCCATGGATATTATGCAGTGTTTCAACTAAACATACAAAATTTGAATCATGAAACACTTGAAAAATACCAGTATTTTCACTATCTAACCATGTTGTGCAGATAACTCACTGCGGCTCCACGCAGCACACGCCTGAACCCTGTGTGCCATGGAGCTGAGACTCCGAGGGTCTCTGTTCACCCTGTTTCACACAAAGGTTTGTTAAGTGACTGTGAAATATGCTGAAGTCTGAAGGGAAAAAAATGAGACAGGATGAAGAATGAAAACACGGTGTCTACGCACCACAGAGAACGTACCCCGATGCAGGTCAGGGAAAGAACGCTACCTTACCAGAAATGCTCCAAACTGCTTAGGTTCTCAGACTAAGGCTGAGCGTTCAGTTTTCTTCTAAATATAACCAAGGGAATAGAACATTCCATAATTACAAGTAATGAATAAAAATGAGTATCTTATCATTAATGTCTTGCAATCTTGGGAAAAACACTAAACCCATCCAAAACTAATAAGCTACATTTTGCATACATAGGGGTGTGTGTATGCGTGTGTGTGTCTGTGTGTGTTCACGGTCGTCTGTGTCTGTGTGTGCATCTGTCTATGTGTGTATGTAAATGAACCGATCCCACTGCTAGCGTAAGCCATCGACTTTGTTCTGAATAACATTCACATCTATCTTGTTTTGGAAAATGCACTGGCAATGTTGGAAATCAAATGCCAACTAAATTTCACAAGTGAACAAACTTCATTTTTCTTCATTTAAAACCCTCTTAAAAGAACATGAACTTTTATGATATGATATGATGTGCTCCTGCTCCAACAGTGCAGTGAAGGTGGCATCAAACTCATACTGAGTTGACACTCAGTCAACTCAGTATGAGTTTGGTCTGAGTGGTGGTCTCAGAGTTCATTGCATCGGTGCCCTGTCATTTCAAAATCTACCTAAAGACTGGTGTGTCAGACTGATATAAAAAAGAAATCTTAAAAACTATGGCATCAAGAACAGAACTTGTACCAGTTACTATATATACCCTTGTGTTTAGAGTGACACTTTAATATTCAGTATTGATCCTGATAGCAAAATGTGTCCAGAAATTCAGAGAGGTGATAAGGGAGATTTAGCCAATGACTTTTGCACATGAACAAAACCAGTGACTAGCCATGGTGAAGTTCTAGTTTGTCAGGGAAATGGTAACAATCTAAATTTTGTTTTGAAAACTCATTCAGAAAAAAATGGGGTGAACTTTTTCATTTGAATTACGGCTAATTGTCCAAAAGCATTTAAGTTCCAAGAACATTTACATACCTCTCCGTGTATCATAGTCATGTCCAGAACTTAAGATAACCCTATCTAACAATGGAATGAACACACATCTATTGTGGAACATTCAAATGACCATCAACTCACATAACAACCCTCTCCGCCCCCCGCCCCCAGATACAGTTTTCTGAAGTCCTAAAAGAAAGTTTCATCAGTTATGCCTGGGTCCCTGAGAACTTGAATGTTCTGACTAAAGGCAAGTTTTGGTAAGAATTACATTTTTACACCATTTCTTCTCATTTAGAATAAACAAGGTTTAGGCGGCCTTTGGTGTTTTATATTTTTTATAGCTCATATTATTCAAATTTCATTTGATGCAAACAATTCTTTTCTCTGAGATTCAGTCCAGGGGTGTGTGGCAGGTGAGTAAAGCTACATTTTGTTATAAAGATTCACTTTCATCTTTTTGGAATGGGCAAAGCCAAGAAAACAGCACAGATCACAATTCTTTTACCCACAGTGTTTTCCAGTTTTGTCTCAGGCGCTTAACAGATTGCTTCATAGTTACACCCAGAATCAGATGGCATCATTATGCCCAGACCCATTAGAGAAAAACACATTAAAAACGTACATTTCCCCAAAATGAGTCAGTTCATTTTCATTTTACAACACGCATGATGAAAGGCCAAACACAAAAGCTCTTTTTAAAAAA
This sequence comes from Tonatia bakeri, assembly GCA_004024845.1. Classification (NCBI taxonomy): domain Eukaryota; kingdom Metazoa; phylum Chordata; class Mammalia; order Chiroptera; family Phyllostomidae; genus Tonatia; species Tonatia bakeri. Next base: position 120,471 of record PVIA01002221.1, on the reverse strand, counting down.
GGAGCAAAACGTATTCCAGAAAAATTAAACAAAGGCATGAGATAAATTCCAGTTAAATAGATCTATTTCTTTGGGCGCTTTAAGAACTTATCTTACACTCTGAATAGAGGCTGTTTTTCATTGTAATTGTATCTATAGATCACACAGATAGAGAAGAAAGTGAAGTTTTTACTTTAACTCTTACTTAATTTCTACAAGGTATTTTGAAGTCAGTTTTGAAGACCGAAATCTCTACCTCTCCCCTCCATCACAGTTTTTGAAGTAGTGAAGAATCGTACCCGTACGACAGACAGCACAGCAACAGGGAAGAGAGAGGTAGATGATGTGGCCATCCTCTTACGAGGAAACCCCTCCATATTTTAGGGCCTGAAACACAGGCGTTTGTGATCCAAAAGTAACGAATCACAGAGCGCAAAAAACATTGTGGAAAATGTACACAAGTGTGAGAATCATAAGCAGCCAAACCAAGAATATTCACTGTAAATTCTTAGAGAAATGCATGTGTTCTCTGTACCACACAAAAACTATTCCTGCAGGTTTGGGATCCATGAGTGAACAATAAAAATATTTGTTCTACATTTAATATAAAAACATACTAGCAAATAAAAAAGGCTTTGATGCTCCACGAGAAGAAATTTTAGAGAATACAATAATCTTCAGGCTGTCCCAAGGGTGACAAGCCCTGTGTACCCTGCTCTTGTCCTATGCAAAGGCCCAAAGCAGGCACTTTCCCAGGGCTCGTCACTGTTCCGAGAAAACCAGAGGGAGGAAGACTCAAGCAAGCTAGAACAGGAAATAAGAAGCCAAGACGGAACTCGGCCAAGCACAAGGCACCCTGCCTAAAAATAACTAAGAACAGAAATCGAAGACAGTGCTGAGTGTACATCAAGGAAATCTGTATGAGTTTATGGTCTAGGTGATAAATATCCAAATGAAGTCAGTTACAACAAGTGTGCAAATAAGTAATGGGGACTGGGGAGGGAGAAGAAAGAACATCTAATCTTCAAGGTAATAACTGCAAAGTAGAGATTCAATAGCTTCATGTCCCCCATTCCACCCTCAGAGTGTACTCCTTACAAGTCAGTAAGTAAAAGACCCCTTGTTCACAAACCTCAGTTCCGTGCTAACGTTTTTTATCTGCTTAATTCAGGGCCAGACACTGGGTTGCTTTAATAACACATTTGGTTATAGTTAGTCATAATTATTACCCATTTTTTTTATCTTTGTAAGTTAGGACATTTTAGGTCAGCATTTATCCAAGCACGACTGCAGCCGCTCAGCTACGGGGGCAGGAAGAGTGCTGAGCAAGTTCTCCTCCACAATCAGGCAGCTCCGCTTTAGGGACGGACACGCTTCCAGTTCAGGCGGAAGTGTTTCCAGGTAGTTACCAACGAGCTCCAGATGAGTGAGGTTCGACAGCTCACCCACACGAGGGGACAAACTCACCAGGCTATTTTTCCCCAAAAGTAAACACTGCAGCTTTTTGCATTGAAACAGCCCATCTGGCAGCATCTCAATCTGGAACGAGTGGGGGGAGAAAGAAGTCAGTAAAACTAGTTTTGATGGTCTATTATATAACACATTTACTTACTATGCATACCTCTAACCTTTCCCCCAAAACAGTTCTTGAAGCTGACATGGAACAGTGATGGTAAATTTGAAGTAGATGCAAATACAAAGGGAAAGTAAGCACATGCATGGTGAAGTCAGAATTGAAACTACCGTTAACTTCTAAATCCTTGTTATATATAGGTGGGCAACAAACTTGGTTCTAAACATTCTCATAAACAATTCTCAAAGAAAACCTAATCAGTTATATACTCATTTTCCCTAAGATAAAAAACAAACCAGTAACTCAGGAGAATCATAATTATTCTTGAGCCCTGGATCAGAAATAAATTGCTCCCAAGAGTCCTCGTAAAGAGTTTACTGTCTTATTTAATGAACAGCATCCTGAGATCAGATATTAGGCTATTTTCTTAGGGTTTCACAGTAGAGACCGAAAATGTCATTCTGTTAAACAAAGAAGTTGGCAGAAGCAGAGACAAGAAGATATAATATACACAGGTACATCTCATTGCCTTCTACATACACATGCATGAGTACTTATTTACCCTTCTTCCTGCTTTCTGGATAGTTCAATTAAATCATATAACAGAGAGATAATTTTAAATTTGATAAATAGGCTGCAATTCAGTCAACTCCTAGAGCCACTCAGCGGAGCTGCTCCCCTATCTGGTAGGCAAGTTGCCTGTGAATTTCTAACGGAGCCAATGCGTATTTATGAAATAGGGTTTATTATGGAAAGACGTCCAGAGGAGAGTTGAGCATGCTCAATGCCCTCAATTCACCATGCCACTGAGAGGTGAGTCTGGGCTGGGCAGAGCTGGACAGCACACACCTCACCCTATAATATTTCACGTATTTACACAGGTGGGGACAGGGCATCTTTACTGGGAAACAGTGTGGCTCTTGGTTCAGAGGGTGGCTGCGTTAGAAACAGGGATGAGAGAGCACTCCAGAGGAGCCCAGTCTGCTCTTCTGAGGGGTTAACGCAGCCCCTCTGAGACCCGCTTTCTGCTGGGACTTCCAGGGCTGTCAGAATGGTCTCCAAAAGGATAAACATTCTCTGTAAACTAAAGAATGGCCCTATTGCATTAAAAAAAAATGCTCATTATGTTGGAATGCTCCATCACCCACACATACACTCAGTACTGGATAGCTCTGATAATAATCTAATGATCACCGTTGCTAAGATCAGCATTCAATATAGCTCATCACTGCACATCAAAATACTAGGTATAAGCAACAAGAAAACATCTACTCTTATTTCATTTCCTTCTCAAGAATGCAAATGCAACAGCATACATATGTAGGTTTCATAGCAGAGAGAGGAGACCAAAGAAATGTAACCCCTCTGGTCAGATACATTGGCAACTGGGGAGCAGGGTCAGTGACATATACGGAGAGGAAACAGTCAGCCCTGTGCAATGTGCTCAGGGTTGATAGTGCCTGCTGGTGCCTAAGCAATGACTTAGGCAAACTGGCTTAAAAGGAGGAAGGCTTGGCTTATCTGCATTTGTAAATGTGTGCTGAGAGCCTCATTTTCTGCTTAGGCATTGGGGATAAAGTGCTGAGCAAGGCAGATGGGTCTTGAAGAATCTTAGTCTAATGTAGGGTTTCTCAACCTTGGCTCTGGTGATATTTGGACTGATAATTCTTTGTGTGGTGGGTGCCCTATGCACCGTAGGATGTTTAGCAGCATCCCTGGCCCCCACCTACTAGATGCTGGTGCCAACCAAAAACATCTGCAGGCAATTGTCTCCTGGGGGACAAAGCTGCCCCCTTTTGAGAAGCACTGGTCTAATGGGAGAGAAAAATATTAAACAATTACACAAATAATTAATCTGTAATTGGTGTTATGAAGAAGATAGCCCTAACCAGAGGTGCATAAGGGTACCCCACATCTCCCTTCCTCCATCTGCTTCCAGACTCCAGTGAGAACCTCGCTAAATCGCACTGAGTGCCTAGTGGGTGACTAACACCCTGAAACCACTGCTCTCACTCTCCTTTTGTCCAGCTACCAGCACCACCATGTTCTCACTGGTCTTCTTTCAAATCTCTTACTTTGTGATTTCAGTGACTTCTCAGCCCCCAACACAGGAAGGGGATGTCACAGGGTAATGGGACTGGGCCTCTGGGGCCCAGCTGTCAACACGTCTCTGCTGCTGCCGTAAGAGTGAGTGAAGGGCTGTGGTTAGCAGAACCACTGAGTGCCAGGTGACCATCTCAGGGGCTTTTTCTCAGCATCGGCACACCTTGCTAAAGCACAAGACCTTAACTCACCTACTTGAATTCAGTTAGTTAAAGAAGCCCGGGAAGCTGTGTTAGAGACTCAAGCCCATCCTTCAACTCAGCAATTTTATCTTGAAAATCTACTTACACCTTTGAAAAATGGTTTGCCCCAAAGCTTACAAGAACACCAAACACTTTCTGTCTGGGCCAATAAATTTTATTTAATAATGTTTGTATAGTATTTATTGATGCTGAACTCATTGAGCATGCTCTTTCTTAGATTTTATAATACACGAGCCAGAGAGAAAAGAACTACCTGGTGGACCACTGATTTCTTTTGAAAAACCAAAAGAAATATTTATAAACTTAAACAGGTAGATGATAAAGTTCATAAACAGAATGGTTCTACAGACTGAACATATAAACTATAAAATAAACAACAACAAAAAAACTAATGGTTACAACACCACTCACTCCAAATTCTGGAGTTGTCTGGCAGCCAAATGTCTTCAACAAAATGTGCTGATGCTCCCACAACATCCAAAGAAGGATGACTCTCTTCCTATATCTACAGCCAACACTGATAATGAAATGCTCCACTGTTTTTCAGAGGCTGGGACCTTACTTCACAGTCCTTCTCAGTGTGAGATTTCCTTTGTTTTCTGGCCACTGACACGTGCTGTCTCACTCAGGACATGCCAACCAAATACATAAAATCCAATCATTTCAAGAAACAGAGTATTTCCATTTCTGAGCAGTGATGTCAGAAACAATAGCCCTGCCACAGAAATAATCTTCTGCATTATACCACATTAATGTGTGAGGTAATGAGGAATTTCCACATTATCCACCTTCTGGCTAGAAGTCTTTAAGTTAATAAAAGAAATGCATTCAAGTCAGAAGACCTAGCTATAAATTGGACTGGTTTCAAGATTTGAACGAAGCGTTAAATCCCCTTCTCTCCCCTTCCTTGCACTTCACCACATCCACACGATCGATCGGAATCCAATTACACTTTGGCACTGGGGTAGAGATGGATGCCGCCCCCCCTTCTGTCTTCCGCACCCCACTCGCACGCTGTAACGCCATGTGGACTGATCATCTAACACACACTGGGAAGAGCTCCAAAGCAGGAGTTGAAACACCTGGGTCCCACCCCAGACTCATCACTAGGAATCTTCAGATCTCAGTTCAAACTACTCTACTATGCGTCTCAGCTTCAGCACCAGTAAAAGGAGGGCGGTGGACCAGAACAGAGGCTGAGTAGTAGATATTTTAGGTTCATGGGCCTATTCAGCAGAACTAAAACTTATGTAGGTGCTTACATAAAGAGAGAAAAAAATTTTCATACATTTTTAAGTGATGAAATTCAAAACATAACAACAATTGAACACCATTTTTTCATAATATAAGCCCACTAATGAGAACAACAGAATTTATTCACGGACAATGAAATTTGAATTTCATATAATTTTTATGTGTGACAAAATATTGAAATTATTCTTTTGACTTTTTTACCCCCAACCATTTAAAAATTTAAAAGCCATTCTAGGCCCTGGCCAGTGTGGCTCAGTGGATTGAGAGCTGGCCTGAGAACCAAAGGGTTGCTAGTTTGATTCCCAGTCAGGGAACATGCCTGGGTTGCGGGTCAGGTCCCCAGTTGGGGCCGTGTAAGAGGCAACTACATATTGGTATTTCTCTCCCTCTCTTTATCTAAAATTAAATAAATAAAATATTAAAAAAAACCCCAAACATTCTTAGCTCAGGCTGTGGGTATATTTTGCTTCCAGGCTGTATTTTGTGGACCTCTGGCCCACAGGGCTCCTTTCAGACCTGAGTCTTTGTCTGTTTTAGATCTGTATTCCTAACTACAAATCACAATGATTGAGCCTTTTCATGGGGTTTTGTTTCTTGATGGTTCTCTCCCAACTCATGTGTATGCACAATCAGAGCCTCATTCAAAGCTACCAGTTCAAACTAACTAGAATTTTCAAGATCAAGTCTTACCACAGCCACTATCCAATGAATCAAACATGGACTTGACCTGCAGACCTCAATGCACTCTCCATTCTGACCACCTTGCTAAATGCTCTCACTTATTGCACCTGGGCGCACCTGTTGCAGGCCCCTGGGCATGACGTCTGTCTTTTTATACTTCCCACATGCAGTGTTCGCAGGGTGTGTTCCATACTCCTCCCAAGAGTTACTATGAAAAACAGCGTCTTGCTTACATAAGTTTGGCAAATGTTGCACACCCTCCCTCCCTGTTGGAGAAACATAATGCATACTCATATTTTAAGGCTCTGAAGTATCCTGCTACAAAATAGAAAAAGAAGTGATAAAATGATAAAAAAAATGCTTAATGCTTTTGTGATAACACCTATTACTACCTTGTGGAAGAAACTCTGCAGTGTCCCTCATTGAATGTGTATAATTTGGGGAACTGCCCAGTAGTTTTGATACCTAGAGAATGCCCCACCTCATTTTGGTGGGACTCCTGAAAGGAAGCAGAGCCCACTTCACACTAGAGGAACCAATGCCAGGTTCTTGTGCTCCCAGCTGCCTTACAGCTTGAGTGTGACCATTCATAACTCTGCCAATCCGGGGCTGACTTGGACTTGGAACTGGCACTGGTGTCACAAAGCAGCAGAAACCATGAAGAACCTATCCTATGGAAGGGCAAGGGCTGCAGTAGCAGCAGAATCAAGTTTTCAGGGCAGCACTGGTGCCCAGTGTGGGTCAGTGGCTAGTATCTCCACCATTTGGCTGTAGCACACTGATTTTGGCTGTGTTCCTCTTTGCTCCCTACCTCTGTGCTTGTTTTCCAAGCATAATTCTTCAGCCTTTCCAGTGATAATAGTTACACAGCCTCTTTTAAAAAAATTGTCTTTTCTGCTTAACTCCAGAGTATTTGTTGCCTACATCTAGGAATCTGATATACTGCTCAAGGCTTTAGAAGAGGCTTTAAAACATCTTTTGTCAAACATCTTTACCAACTTCCATTCCAAATGGATCAACTCCCATTTCTGAGTATATGCATATCTATGTATCTATGCATCTAATTTGATGCTTTATTTTGTAAATATTTGGTCTACCTCAAAGAATCATGAGAATCTCAAGGTTAGAAGGAATCTTGAAATTAGCTAAGTCCCTACATGAAATGTGAAGTCTCTGATTTCCTTTAAAAACATTCCTATGAAGTGGTTGACAATCTATATCTGCAGTTTTATTAGTAAGAAATTCACATTCCCTTCTCAAATGTTCATTCAATCTTTAGACTGCTTTTTGGGGAAGATGAGAAATTGGCTTGCCCTAGTCCTAATATTCATGGGTACTCCCAATAAGCTTTCTTTTCTATTTGTCTTCCAAATTTTTGAAGACTGGTTTGTGGACTGTTCTCTGTACTTTCTCTACCCAGTTCTTCCCATCATTAGGCTAACCTGTTCCATCAGAGAAGTACATCACTCTGGTTGCTATCTTCAGAGTGAGTTCCAGTTTCTCTGTATCTTGATTAAAGTAAGTCTCTTTACAGTTCAGAGAAGAGTGTTCCTCACCCATTCATTGTCATGGTCATCATTATGGTTCTCAGCAATAGTCTATCAGACTTTTGAGACAACCCAGCCAAACATATCATTCTACTTTGGCCATAAACTGCCTTCAGCATAAAATTTTTCATGTCCTAGCAAACATCCTGTCTTATCCAAGACAGGATTGTGTCTGATACCCCTAATCTGTTGTTCAGACATGGTCAAGAAGTCAGTACACTTGGTGTCGAAAGTACTGGCAGTCTTAAGGTTTCATTACACTGAACTCGAAAAAATATTTTCATGTTTATACATTTAAATAATTCATGACCAGCTAACAATGTAATCAGCTGTGACTTTCAAAACTTCATGTTGTGATTTAACTGTATGATGACTTGATGAAACCAATGCCTCTAAAAATATTTATACTTTTTATTATAGATTTAACAATAAAAATGTAACCAAAATACTAATATTAATCAATTGCACAATTAAAGGACACCAATGACAAATCTCTAGACCTGTAGTCTTCCGAGTATGGTCACAAAACTAGCAGTATCCACCTCATCTGGGACTATTTAAAACTGCAAACTCTTAGAATCCTATACCAGACCTACTAAATCAGAAACCCTGGGAGTGGGGTCCGTACTCTGGGTTCGAACAAGCCCTTCAGGTAATTCTGATGTGCATTGCTAACTCTAGATCAATCCTAAAAGAGTTAAAAACCTCATAGTCCTTTACAACCTGGAGATTTCTCATTTATCTCAGAATGCCAGCATGAATTTTACTCTCATTTCAATACTTTCTGGTATTTCTCTAACAATCCATTGTTTTCAAAATTAATATCTAGTGATTAATATATTTATTAGCCAATGCTACACTCACAGCTATTTTTAGCATGAAATGTGAATTATAAAAGGTCTAGGAGATAACACATTTGTGGGTAGGGTAGAGGGAAATAGCTCCCATTTTCATCTGGAAGCTCTCTCTCATCTTCCGGCAGACCTGGGTTCTGACAGGTCTTTTTTCCTTCTTTCCATATGGACATTGGCCTCACTCTCTTGTCTTTTCAGCTAGCATGAATTTTTTTCCCCTCTTTCTTCATTTTAACCTAGGAAACTACTCATTTATTCTTTTTTTCTTGTTTCAAAGATGTTAAGTTTTCCTGAACTTGGCTTTACTGTTGCAAATTATGGTTCATTTTTAAAGCTTGGAGGCTGGAAAAAGCTTCTAAGAAGCCCTAGTGTTGCATTATAGAACCAGGCCTCTCATTTTGAATCGCCTTTTCAGATACGCATGGAGACTTCAAATCTCTCTTACCACATCGCAAAAAAGATTTATGAATAACTCATGATCGCAGCATTTTTCACAAAAATTTCTGCTCCTATGACAGATTTGGAAAGCTGAAAAGTGTTATGAAACTTTCTAAGCATAACAGTTAAGACCTTTCCAAAATGAAAGTTCTGTCATAACTAACTAGTTATAAATATTTCAACTGTAATGTTTACGTAAAATATGGGGAAAGAGAATAAAGAGAACATGTATTGAGCAATTACCACGTGTCAGGAACTGGGCCAAGTGCTTACTTATGTAGTTTTTCATAAAATCTCTACAACAACTTGTAAATTAGATAAAAAACTTCTGCTCGGTGTTTTGGTAACTTGTCCATGGTTGCCTGTCTACTAAGTGGCAGTCAGGCCATTCTCAGAGGATGCTTAGCATGACTGGAAGTCCATCTTCTTTACCTGCATCACACAGCACAACAGCAGATACGCGGAAGACAGGCTGGCTGAATAAAGGGAAGATGGATTTACTTACATTGTTGTTGGTCACAGCAAAGTACTGCAAATTACTCAAATATTGGATTTCTTCTGGAATGAAGGTCAGGTGGTTATAGCTTAGATCCAAATAATGTAGTTTGGTGCATAGAAAAAGCTGCAGGGGCAGATTCTCAATATTATTATGGTCCAAAAACAGCTGCTCCAGATTAGATAATGCCCCAATTTGGGCAGGAATATAAGCAATGTTATTGTGCCACAGTTTTAAGCAGGAAAGATTTTGGAGATGCTGAAAGCTAATGACCTCTTCCACGGTTTTAAGGTTATTTTCTTTTAGGTCTAACTCATGCAAATTGTTCAGACTGAAAATGGAGTGTGGAATGCGCTCAAGGTCACAGCTGATTAGCTCTAAGCTTTTCAGATTGACCATCTTTTTCAGGTTGTTCAACACCACCAGCTTGCTTCCCTCATTATTGAGGGACAGCTTCTGCAGGGAAGGCAGGAGGTCTGTAATGACTTGTGGGATCCGGGACAGGCTGCTCTTAAGGTAGAGGGTCCTGAGGTTTTTTAAGTCCTGAAAGCCCTCCATCTGCATGGTGCTCAGCTGCTCGGGTAGGACACAACCCGACAGATAAAGTTCCTTGAGATTCTTCAGGTGAAATACCCAGCGTGGAATTTTCCCCATCTCAGTAAATTTCAGGCGGAGAATTTTTAAATTCTCCTCTAGGAAGGCCAGGGCAGGATGGTCCACCACCAGAGACGAATGGTACACACGAAGCTCCCTGAGGTTGACCAGCTGTGAGACTGTGGAGGGCAGCTTGACCTCAGGAATCAGCTCCAGGCTGAGCACTTCGATTTCAGTCAGCTCAAAAACGTTGTCTGGAAGACCGTTTAGCATGAAGAGATGCAGCTCTATCTTGTCCTGGGAATTTTTCACCAGCTTGCTTTTCAGTTTCTCAACTGTCCATTCATTATTGAGGTTGATCTGTTTCAGTTTGTTCTCGCTGACCTCTGACAGGAAAATGGAGAAGCGTTTGGAGTAAAGAGGATCGTACTGATCAGCCAGATGGAGGATGAAGGCGAAGTCATTCTTGACGTCAGGTATGTCACTGTATTTGCTTTTTTCTCTCAGTGCCTCAAAGGAATATTGCTTCAGGGAGCTTCTCAGCATCCACCACAAGCTGTAGGAGGAGGTGAGGCCATAAAGTATAACCAAAATGACATAAAACGAAGCCAGGACCTTAAATATTTCTGCCAAGGAGTAGACACACTGATAACGCTTATATCCTGTAAAAGCCTGCACGTCAACTGAACAGTCAATTTCAAGGGTGATATAGGTTAAAAAATATGGAACATAAGTTATGATGAGGACAAACAAAATGACTTTGACTATTATCTGCTTCAGATAAATTCTGTAAATGATATCTTTCTGCTCCACGTGCATACGGAACCTTTTCACTTTTTCAAAGATGGCTTTGGCCTGTTCACCCTCCTTCTTGTCCAGGACACTGGAAGTTGGGCTTTCTATGCCAGCTGACTCCAAGCCTGGCTGCGTGTAGGACAACGACTGCTTATTGGCATCAACATCAGCTGAACACCCTGAGGATGAAAGCAAAACCTTGGACTTGGAGAGTGTCAGGGGCCTCACCGACTGCTCAGCCACGGTCTCTGACAGGGCGCGGGTGGTCCATGGGGAATCGAAGCATTTGTGAAGGATGGCCACAAAATGCTCGAGCCTGGAACTGGTGCTGGGGTAGTGAAGCCAGAAGTTGCTGCAGGCTGCAAAGATTAGCGTGTGCAAGAGCACCAGGTAGGGAAAAAACTTTGCGAACCAGTGGAGCTGCTTTTCATAGCAGACAGCGTCAATGTAGGAGTACTGCTGTCGATGGAGGTCATTCTGGATCCTGAGGGGGAGCGGAAGTGGGGTCCCAGGATCAGAGGATGTGTTCACGCTGGCTTTCAGGATGTGCCAAGGCACAGTGCAGTGATTGTCGAATTCCACCTTACATGGAAGACAGCACAGAACCCTGCTTTGCGTAAGCTGGAGCGCTCCGGCCAGCACGGCCACCAGCAGCATGACCAGGGTGATGTAATACCAGAAGACATCCCACCACGGTTTTAGGATATGATAAGATGACTGGGCGTCTGCTAAACATTTTAGCTCTGTTAGTGTAATCATGACTTTCCCCTGTAGGAGTACAGAAACTGGAAGAGAAAAATAAAAGAAAAACCATTGAATTAAAAGTATCCAAAATAAGCATTTAACTCTAATGCTTAATTCGTACACGATCTACCTAAGTAGGATTTAGCTCGGCAAAACCTGGAAGGCAGGACTGATCAAGGAGTACAGAAGTCTTCTGGTTTCCTGTGAAAATGTGCACTGTACAGTAGCTTAGATGCGATATCATTTGGCAATAACCCGACTGGGGCAGGGCGTGGAGCAACTGTGTAGTTTCCTCCTGGATTTTGACTCCAGGCTAAGCTATTAAAAAGTAGAATCCAAATTTTCTTCAACCAACACTGGGAAAACTTGTTCTTAGGCTACTTGTTCCTAGTTACATTTCATAACAAGCTCTTCCCACATCCTACCCCGACGTCTAGAGCATTGGTTGTAGCCCAAGACTTGCGTTGCAGTCACTACAAGGAACCTCTTCCAAGCAAACACTGCTCTATAAAATGACCCCTTTGGATAATCCTAGAGGGATGTGCCAATGCTAATTTCAAAACAAAATGTAATATGATGCATTATCTCCTTTCCCCCAGACTCTTATTTGTAACTTAAGTTTATGTCCAATTTAGAGGATTTAAAACAACAGTAATGGCTTAAAAAGGGATTGGGAATAAAAATTCAGAACAATATTTTACTATGGACACTCTCATGTTTGATGTTGTCATGGCAAAATACTAATAGAAGAAATGATTAAGGGCAGAGTCTATTATTAAATTATTTTGCCTTCAGGAAAGCAAAATGAATTTTGCATATTCATATTTAAAAGTACTCAATGTTCCTTACATAAATGATTTATGTAACATTCAGAAAGGAACATTACATAAAACATTTAAAAATAATTAAATTTTAAAAAATCAATTGTTTAAAAAATCCAGACCACCTTTAAGATGGCATAGAGTAAGCAGATAAAAGGAAGCATTTCAATCTAATAACGTATTTGGTAAGAAAAAAGAAGAAAATGCAGACAACTGTAACTGAACAACAATAAAATTATTTTTTAAAAAAAGAAGAAGAAGCCCTGGCTGGCGTAGCTCAGTGGATTGAGCGCGGGCTGCGAACCAAAGCATCGCAGGTTCGATTCCCAGTCAGGGCACTTGCCTGGGTTGCAGGCCATGGCCCCCAGCAACCGCACATATTGATGTTTCTCTCTCTCTCTCTCTTTCCCTCCTTCCCTCTCTAAAAATAAATAAATAAAATCTTTAAAAATATTTTTAAAAAAAGAAAGAAAGAAATAGACCTTATTAAAAAAAAAAAAAGAAGAAGAAGAAGAAAAAAGCCACCTGCCACGGTTACCTTTTTCTGGTGGTCCAGTTCTAACTTATGTTCAAGGGCTTCTCTTGTGCTTTCTTGACTGTGAAGTCTCAATTATCTTTCCTGGATCTGCGTTTCTCTTTCTAGATATCCTAGTTCTAGGAGCACTCCCAAGGAAGCCTTTTTTGAGCTTATGCACCCCCCTTCTAGGGACTGGCATCCTGCCTTAGACCCCAGAATTCCATTACAGATGGCTCTGCTACCTGTTTATAAATGTGTTCTTTTTTGCTCGTCAGCTCCAACATATTTCTTATTATCTGACCCTGAACTTTATACCTTTACGCTCTCCCATTTGTTAGGGCACCTCATGATCCCTCATTTTAACTGCTAGACTGGAGCACCACTTTCTGCCTGCATGCTCTGTGGACATCCTGTCATATTATATGGATTCAACTTCCTCTTAGGACCTGTTGCTTAATGATACAACTGTCCAGGCTTTCCCTCCTTTAGTGTGTCTATTTCTAACTCTCACCTCCTCCCATTCTGTCTCATCCAACTGCAGTTAACCATAATTGTGTGTCAAGACAAGACAAAAACCAAAACCAAGAGGATTGTATGAGACAAAGAGAAAGTCCTTGACTTAGACCCCAAAATACCATAAACATGATGGCAGGCAGGATGGTAGAAAATATTGCTGGATGAATGTGTGAAAAATACCTAGAAATTTTAGTTGACATGAATATATACTTTGAACTAATAGTGCTAACTATAGTTATGATGTTACTATTGTGTAATCTTGGGCCACATTAATAGGTGAACCCAGATAGAGGGACAATAGTCATCCTGTCCCTGCTGGTAAGATCACACCCCACAGATTAAATATAAAGTGGGTAACAAAAAATCAGGAGCTACTTGCCTATAAACCATTGTCCACAGAGAAACACAGGTAACCGATGATATTCAGCTGAGATTAAAAATGATTAGGGAAGGTGAATCCAAGATGGCGGTGGAGTAGGTGGGAACAACAGTCACCTCCTCCCAGGACCAAGCGGGAATTACAACTAAATTATATAGAATAAGCAACCTGAATAGCCAACTGAAAACTAGCTGAACAGAAGTCTTATAACCAGGGATTTACAGAAAAAGCCACATCGAGACTGGAAGGAAGGGAGGAGACGCAGAAAGGGCTGTCCTTGCACCCACACTCAGCAGTTGAGAATTGGGAGGGATATGTCAGCTGCAAAAATCCCTCCTTAGGAGCAAGGGTTCTCAACCCCATGCTGGGATCCCCAGCCTGGAACACCAGAGTCAGGCAGAGAAATACAAATAACATTTGGCTGTGAAGAGCAGTGGGGATTCTGACCACCAGGGAGAGATGGGAGTCTGCTGGAAACCTAGGCACGGTTTCAAAGGGCCAGAGAAATAATGTCTCATTTGTGCCACTCACCATGGGCTCTGGAGGAAGGAAGGTGGATCAGAGCGCACTGGAGTCATTCAGGGAGAGACTGGGTTGTGTATCTTAGGGGAGAGAGCTGAAGGGACAGCCGCCAAAGTTCCTGTACTGAGTCCCTCTCCAACATCATCTTTCCTGGGCCGACACTATCCTCCATGCCACATCAGCCAGCAGGAATGCACTAGCCTCACTGCCTGACTCCCTGTGGCTCCGACCTGCAGAGCTCCTGGCCTGCATCTGAGCTGGCTGGCTGTGGCCAGCCTGGGCCAGCAGTGCAGTTTGTTGGGTGGCTCTCAAGGTGATCCAAGCACACTCTCGGGGGGCTGGTAGTGGTAGAAGAGATGACAGGGAAGGACTCTAGGGCAAGGCCCATTTTTCCCTCATACACAAGAGAGCCACCACTCTTCCTGTGCAGAGACCTCCTTCCACATGCCCACATCATGGTATGTTTTCACCTGATGAACTCTGCCATTTTACCTTGATGACTCCCTGAGACCCTGCCCCACCACACGAGTCCCCTGACCTTAGGCAGGAGGCAGGTGGCAGCTGGCCTCGGTGTACACTGACACTTTTGCTAAGTGGACTCAGGCCCAGCACCTGGAGTTTAAATCTGTATCAACCTGGTAAAGATTACTTACCCCAACCTGGTGACTCACTAAGAACCTACCCATCACAACTCACATACTGCCGGAGGCATTTTCAGTGACTGAGCGCAAAAGGAAGCCGGCAGGCAGAGGTGTGTCTTGGGTGCCTTAGGCCTTTTGCTGATCTGCCCCCAGGCTTGGTGCTGGTAGAAGCTAGGCTTGCTACACAACTTAGTCCCTCTCAAGGGTACCCAAGTCAAGCAGAAGCAGCCACAAAATGTAGATCACTTTATAGTTCCAATCAGGTAACTCAGGGCTGGTCACAGGCATGCTTGACATTGACCTGCACTAGAGTCTTTCCCAAGAAGCCCCAGAACCAACACACCAGGTGACAGGCTTCAGGCCACACCAGAGAATGACCAAATTATCCCATAAGCGGCACAACCAAAGGAGGATGTCAGCAGGTACCAGAACCTGCTGAGGGGAATTCCGGTTTGTGGGGTTAAGCCCCAGTAGACCAACTTACACACTATGGTCAAGGTCAATCCTCATAGTCAGCCAGTCTGAGCATCAACACCATCAAGAGAGGCCAATAGTACTCCAGACTCAACGGCAGCAGAACAGCTCACATAAGCCACACAGAGACATCCCTGAAGCATGTAGGTCAGGCAGTAAGGGAGACTGCTCCACAAAGCCCCATTGGATGCCACCACATGAGATCACCATACCAAGACTGGGAGGCACAGCAGATCTACCTGGTGCACAGAAGCCAATACAGAGAGGCAGCCAAAATGGGGATGCAAAGGAACATGTCCCAAATGAAATAACAGAGGAAATCCCCAGAAGAACTAAATGAAATGGAGGTAGGCAATCTATTACATACATAGTTTAAAACAGTGGTTATAAGGATGCTCATGAAACTTAGGGGAAAAATAGATGAACTCAGTGAGAACCTCAACAAAGATATGGTAAACATAAAAACCATAAAAAAGAACCAGTTAAGCTTATTTCACTTAGCATAATGCTCTCCAGGTCAGAGGAAGACAAGTAGCATATGATTTCACTTAGATGTGGAATCTAATGAATAACATGAACTAACATGCAAAATACAGAGACAGACCCAGAGGGAGCAGGCTAATAGCTTTTAGGGAAGGTGGGATGGGAGGCTGGGTGGGGAGGTGGAGGGATTGAGCAAAAAAGAAAAAAAGAGAAAAATCTCATGGACACAGATGACACTGTGTCCACAACAATCACCAGATTGCTGTGGGGAAGGGGTGGGGAAGGTAGAGGAGGGTACAGGGGGATAAATGGTGATGGAAGGAGACTTGACTTGGGGTGGTGAACACATAATACAGTGTACAGATGATGTGTGTGGAACTGTGTACCTGAAGCCTGTATAATTTTGTTAACCAGTGTCAATCCAATAAATTCAATAAAAAGAAAAAAAAAAGAAACAGGAGTGATGTATGCTCTAATAAATAAAATAAAACAAATAAAAAAACTAGAAAATACCTAAAATTCTACACATTTCTCCAAAATATTTCAGATCCACAAAGCTCTTAGACTGGTATTTGATTTTGAATTTCATTGATATATTATTGTAAAAATGCTTTGGCTTTTTCCTCAGTAAAACCAAACAAAACTTATAATGTACGTTCTTCCAAATAAAAGTAGTCATGGCTTCAACAAAACTGTTGTATACACAGTTGTGGCAATATTTAGATATGTAGCATCTTAGTTGAATGAGAAATATACATGCAATCAACATGTAGTTGACTTTACAGTTAATTTTAATGAGTATGATGGATAATTTAAGAGGGTGTGATTCCCAGGTTCATACTGCAAATCTCAGTAGTAAGTTATTTCAGCAGGTGTCTAAATTATGATGTTACCCAATTGACAGTTAGGGTCAGACTATTTCAGATTAAAAGAAATGTAAAGGCCATTTTCTGAATTTGGTATTCAAATACAAAAGTGGCTTCACTATCACTATTAAATTGGTCTCAAGGACTGCTAATTAGACCACTGTCTACTAGACAACCAATAATAGAGAAGCAATAGTTTATGATGGTTGCTTTTCTATGGCTTTGCCCCAAGTAAAGCTGACTTTTAGAGGTATGCTATGATACAATCCTAGAGGAATGATCATTTGTTTGCTGGATCTTTGGACACTGGAAAGAGGAATGCAGGGAAGTCAGCACAGAAAGAATGATAAAGAGGAAAACCAGAACGTATTGAGCATCGACTGTATTCTATTCATTGTGTTCAATCAGCTTGTTTAGTTTCACAGCTGCCTTAAGAAACAGAGGTCTCCATTTTATTGGTGAGGACACCAAGGCAAATAGTGGTTACTTGCCGAAAGCATCCAGTTGATAGTCAGCTTTCTGTTGCCTGAGACCCCTAACGCCATCTGCACACTTCCTGTTGTACTATGCAGAAATAGACAAGTGCAGCTGGAATAGAAGAGGAGAGGAAAGGGAGGAAGGAAAAAAACAGCAAAAATGAGAGAGAGTCTGAAATGCTGCTGATAGTTCATTCTGTCTCAAGTGAGGGTAATCACAAGCAAGCCTGCAAATTGGGAACACCTTGACCCATCTTCTTCCAGTTTCTGGGTCATGTGGCTCCATCTTTGCCATTTCGGGAGGAACTTAGTTTTAGGAATCTATATGGTAAATTCTCAACTTAATGATCATCCCTCCCAGAGACATTGCTATATAATAGGAAAATTTTGCCAACAGTATAATGACAATTTTTGGCAAAATGCACTTGAGAAGAGGACATGTATTTGTTTAGTAGGAAGATCCAGCTTCCAGGTTAGCTTGTAAGTGGGTGCTCTGGGTTTTATTTTTTTGCAGAGACAACTTTCTTGAGTCTTGTTTTCAGTTGCTGCAATATTACATTTTTAGATTCCTCACACTCTGTTACCTTTCACTCTGGTTTGGAAATCAGGAGGAATTCCTGCTTGGAGGAAGCCCTTCCCTATCTCTATAGCAATCTGACTTGAAGGCTTATAAAGATGTTTTGTTTTCATTTCAGTGGAAAAAAAACAAAGAACCAGAAATGAAGAATACAATAGCTGAAAAGACACACTAGGGCAAATCAACAGTAGATTTGGTGAAGCAGAGGACGGAGATAGTGATTTCAAGGACAAGGTATCAGAAAACATCCAATTGGAGAGGCGAAAAGGAAAATAATTTTTAAAAAATGAGAATAGTTTAGACCTGGCCATGTGGCGCAGTTTCTTGGAGTGTCATCCCATGCACCAAAAGACTGCTGGTTTGATTCCCAGTTGGGGCACAGGTCTAGGCTGCAGGTTTGATCCCTGGTTGGGGCGTGTATGAAAGGCAAGCAGTTGATGTTTCTCTCTCTCTCCCTGCTTCCCTTCCCTTCTCTCTTTAAAATGAATGAAAACATGTCTTCAGGTGAGGATTAAAAGAAAGGATAGTTTAAAGGAAATTTGGGACATGAAGAATAACCATGTTCGAATCACAGGGGTACCAGAAGGAGAAGATAGTGAGCTGGGGATGAGAACCTATTTGAGGAAATAATCACTGAAAACTTCCCTAACCTGGTGAAGGAGAAGATATACAAGTATAGAAGGTATGGAGTGTTCCAAACAAGATTAACCCAAAGTAGTCCACACTGAGATATCATAATTAAAATGACAAAAGTAAAAGACAAAGACAGAATGGAGAACGTAAAGACTTAAATGTAAGACTCGAAACCATAAAACTCCTAGAAGAAAACATAGTAAAATTTCTGACATTTTGCCCTGGCAGAGTAGTTCTGTTGTTTGGAGCATCATTCTGATGTGCCAGGGTTGTGTGTTCAATCCCCAGGCAGGGCACATACAAGAGTCAACCAGTGAATGAATGAATGGGTGGAACAACAAGTCAATGCTTCTCTTTCTCACTCTAAAAAAATTATAAATAAAATGTTTTTCTTTTTTTTAATTTTAATCATTGTTCAAGTAGTTTTCTCCCTTTACTCCCAATCCAGCCCACCCACCTCTCCCTCCCAACTTCCCTCCCATTACCACCCTCCCCCTAGTTTTTGTCCATGTGTCTTTTAACTTTGTTCCTGTAAACCCTTCCCCTTTTCCCCTGAAACTCCCTCTTCTCTCTCCTCTGGTCACCTTCCGCCTGTCCTCTATTTCAGTGTCTTTGAGTACATTTTGCTTGTTTCTTTGTTTTGTTGTTTAGGTTCCTGTTAAAGGTGAGATCATATGGTATTTATCTTTCACTGCCTGGCTTATTTCGCTTAGCATAATGCTTTCCAGTTCCATTCATGCTGTTGCAAAGGGTAGAAGCTCCTTCTTTCTTTCTGCTGCATAGAATTCCATTGTGTAAATGTACCATAGCAGCACAATTTACAATAGCTAAGTGCTGGAAGCGACCTAGATGCCCATCAGTAAATGAATGGATCAAAAATACATATTTTAAAATATCTTTGACATTTCTCCACGCAATATGGGACTATATCAAACTAAAAAGTTTTTCACAGCAAAGAAAATGATCAATGAGACAAAAAGACAACATACTGAATAGATGAAGATATGTACCACAGATACGTCTGATAAGGGGTTAATATCCAAAATTTGTACAGGACTCATACAACTCAATGTTAGAAAAACAAACAATCCAATTAAAAAATGGGCAGAGGACCTGAATAGACTCTTCTCCAAAGAGGACACACAGATGGCTAATTAACATATGAAAAGATACTCAAGTGCCCATTTATAGACGTGTAGATAAAAAACTCGGTGGTACACATATACAATGAATTGTTAGACATAAAAAAAAGAATAAGATCTAACCATTTGCAACAGCATGAATTAATCTAGAAGGTATTATGCTAAGTGAAATAAATGAGTCAGAGAAAGACAAACACCATATGATTTCACTTAAATGTGGAATCTACAGACCAAAACAAACAAGCAAAACTGAAGGAGGCTTATAGATACAGAGAGCAGACTGATGGTCGTCAGATGGGGGGGGTTTGAGGGAATGGGTAAAAGCGGTGAAGGGACTGAGAAGTACCAAGTGGTAGTTACGAAACAGTCACGGGGATGTAAAGTTCAGCATAGGGAATACAGTCAATAATATTGTAATAACTAAGTATGGTGGGAACTGGAAATATCAGAGGGAACACTTTGTAAAGTATGTGACTGTCTAACTACTATGCTGTACACCAAAATAATGTCGAATGTAAACTGTAACTGAAAAAATAAAATAAACAACAAAAATGAGTAGGGAAACAATATGGAAAAATGCTCTAGAGGCAGGCCTAAGTGGGTGACATTTCAGAAAATCATATCTTGATTCAATCTGTAGTGGAACATCCACAGCAATGGAAAGTGCGAAAGAGTTCAACCCTGTCTCCCCACCAAGGTCTAGGTGAATAATATGATCACTTGTCAGGGACACTGCAAACGAAGGTCTAAGGTTCTCTCAAGGGTCCTGAGTTAAATTAATTCAAGATATGCAACTGAAGTTGCAGAAGAACATAAACTCGAACAGTGCTAACAATGATAAAGGTATTTGACAGAGAATGAATATTTATTCAACAAAGAGCACAAGTCAACACTGACCAAAATAATGTGCTTTAAATACTTATACTTACGTCAATAAAAATGATTCCAGTAATTCAACAATGCTTCAATCAGGAGGCCTACACCTTTTAAAATTTCTTAGACACACCATCTCTGTATTTGTCTTCATTCTATGAGAAAGCATAGATATCTTGAAATAGCTGCAGTTACTTAAAAAAGCTGGAGATACTGTATTTAGAGAACTTCTCCATCATAAGACATAATATGAGAAATAAATTTCATAAGTCAGTTTACTGTTCACTTAGAGGCATATCCTAGTAAAGCTGTATACACAGGATCCCAATTACATATCAAATCACATTCTCTGAACTCTCTTAAGTTACAGAAAAATTTCTACAGAAATTTAGACATAACAGATTTTAAAATCCTATATCCACATACTGAGATGAGCACTTAGCTTTTCCCAAGCAGTCTACAAATCTTAATTTCTCTCACTCAGTCTTCATACACAGTTGTTTTACTTATTTATCAGATGTCCTGTCAAACCCTGTAATTTCTGCGCCAAATTTAAAACCACACATCTGTCCAAATAAGGAGACTCAGGGCTCTTAAAATTTAACCTGCTGATTTAATTAGAAATAGTCACAAGTAAATAACTTAAGATACAGCTTAGAAATATGGCTTAAATTGTCTGAAATTATGATATTATTAAATGCAGCTACCCTTTTAAATTAATGACTTTTACCTTTGAGGTAAATAAAAGCCAATTTTAGCATCTTCAAACAATCATTTGCAATAGTTTATATTTCATATAAGAGATCTGTCCAGAAAAAGTCCAGTCATTGTTAATATAAAGAGAAAGGTGTGTGCCACATTGATGTTATCTGGCACCAAGGAGAGTGGACTGGAATGCACATGTGTGAACAATGATGACTTCACTGTAATAGTCAGTGGGGGTGGTAGACACCACTGAGTGAGTATGTGTACTGTGTGACCATTGCATTCAACATGGCTGAGTAAAGCAATGAATCTGCATCAGATTTTGCGTTAAGTTTGGACATTCTTCGGCAGAAACTATTCTGATGATTCAGAAGGCTGTAGCTATGGGCAACAAGTGACTGACAACTTCATCATGACAGCACACCCACTCAAGCATCATGTCTTGTGCACAGATTTTTTGCAAAACATCAAATCACCCAGGTAACTCAGTCCTGCTACAGCTCAGATTTGGTGTCCTGTGACTTCTAGTTTTTCCCAAAACTAAAATCACTTTTGAAAGGGAAGCGATTTCAGACCATCAATGAGATTCAGGAAAATACAATGGGGCAGCTGATGGCAATTGGGAAAACTACGTGAGGTCCCAAGGTGCCTACTTTGAAGGGGACTGAGGCATCGTTGTACTATGTATGTTTCTTGTGTCTTCTTCAATAAATATCTGTATGTTTTCATATTACATGGGTGGATATCTTCTGGACAGACCTCGTATATTAGTTTGAAATGTGACAATATTCTAAAACAAAAAATTTTTAAGTTTGGTGTGAAAATTTTTGGTGCCCATATAACTGCCGAAAGTTTGCTGGGAAGGTTATTATATATTTTACATTTGCCCTGATCATATGATCCTGTTTTGGTTTATTAGGTACTTAAATCCAGTTCAGAGTATTGACCCAAATTGTATTTCAGATATCTTTAGCAATAATCTTACAATCTTGTTATTTTTCAAAGATTAAAAAATTGGACATGTCTGAAATTTACTTTGGATTTATCAATTTATGCATAAAGTCTGCTTAATAATTACTTACCACTATTCAATTATTTTGCAGGCCAGAGAGCACAGTTAGAGTGCATGACAACCTAGCTTTATACCAACCCATATTTAGCACCACTGGAGCATGAGTTTCTTATTCACAATTTATTTTTCAAAGGCTTATAACATATAATACACAACTGCATTTATGTGCAGCAAGCATGATAAAGACATTTGATGTATGAAACATTTTAACCTATATATTCTTCCATCGCACCTCTAATGTGCCAGAAAGGAAATTACTGCATAATTCCAGAATGTGATTCAGCCATGATGATACTTCTGGTATACAATATAATTTTTATACATTGCAAATATACTTTGTTTTAAACACAGTATTTCTATAAAAGCAGAGATACAAATCTCAAATTATATTAATATTTTTATTTTTATTTATTTATTTTATCCTCACCTGAGAACATGTTTTTCATTGCATTTTACAGAGAGATGAAGAGAGGAAGGGAAGGAAAGATGCAGGGGTGGAAGAGAGAGAGAGGGGGAGAGAGACTGGTTGCCTTCTTGTATGTGCCTCTACCGGGGATAGAACCTGCAACCTAGGTATGTATGTGCCTTGACTTGGAATTGAACCTGGGACCTGTTGGTTGATGGCACAGCATTCCAACTAACTGAGCCACACCAGCTAGGGCTATAGTAAGATCTTTAAGTAATCACAGTGAGAAAGTACTATAACTAATTTGTTAGAGAACTATAACTTACTTCAGGTTCACCATATTTATTCTAACTGAAAACTATTTGTAAAGAACTTTTATATTTTTAAGAATTATAAACTTTTCCTCTAATCACCTAATGTAGATTTCCTTTGATGAGTTCCTTGTCAATAAAAGAATAAAAATCTAGTATTATTAATAATGTAATATCTAGTTTCCCAGTTTCAAATCAGTTTCATTTATATTCATTTTATACTTACAACAAGCCACTGAGTTAAATATTTTTCACATTTTATAAGGAAAATAAGGTAGGCCCAAAGAAGTTACCATGTCCAAGGTGCCAAAACCAAGAAGAAATAGATGTAAAAAGAACCTACGTCCTTGGACTCAAATTTCAAGCCTTGTCCACCAGAGTACACGGTCTCATTCAGTCCAATTAACTACGCCAGTCTCAGGTCTCTCAAAAGCTAAAGAAAAAGCTGAGTATTTAAATCTCTTCTTCAACTGCAATGGCTGAACGTGTGTGTCCTTCTCAAAAACACATGGAAAACCTACTCCCCAATGTGATAGTATTAGGAAGTAATACCTCTGGGAGGTAATGAGGTCATGAGGGGAAGCCTGATAATGGAAGTAGTGTGCCTATAAGAGGAACCCCAGAGAGCTCTCTTGCCCCCTCTACCAAGTGAGGACGCAGCAAGGTGGCTGTCGATGAACTAGGAAGTGAGCTCTCTCTCATCAGACATAATGCCCTTTGAACTCAGACTTTCCATCCTCCAGAACTGTGAGAAATAAATGTTTGTTAAGTCAGCCAGTCTACAGTAGCTTGTCAGAGCAGTCCCAACTGATTAAGATATCAATTTATTCCAACATCTGCATTATAACTGGGTTCTATTACAATCTTTTGAAAAACAAAGATGAAAAGGTACAGTTTTTTGCAATGTCTCCAGTTACATATTATATAATCTACTTTCTCAGCTAACATTTTGTCTTACTTTTCCACTGATCTAAGAGTAAATATATAAACATATAACATTTGAATTTAATGATATATGAAAAGTGCCAAGCATTCCTATATATTAACTGGTGTTTATTTTTCTCATTGAAGCATTTAACTAGAAAGCTACAGCATAGTGGTCTTTTGTCATTACAAAATTTAATACTGTTTGTGTGTCTGGGAAATTTTTTCCAGACCATATTATTGCAGACAAGAGGACTCAATGCAAATCAGATCTCTATTTCTAATACACAAATGCACTAAATCAGTGCAAAGAAACAATGTTAAGAGTGAAGGGTTTTATGGTCCTAATCCCATTTTTAGCTTTTGAACCTCATTTAAAAATCATGAAAGTTTTTCAAAGCACATGAATTCATTTGGCAATCTCACTCCCAAGTCTCTAAGACTGGAACAACAACACTCAAGTTAGATGTCTTTACTTTCCACTAGTCCTTATTTTACTTTGAAAGCATTTCCAAAATAACCAGGGAAAAAATAAACAAATGATGATCCAATGGTATTTCGAGTCATTATACACCAAGAACTGGAAGGTACTGCAGAGATCCCTGTCTCTGACCTCAGGCAGGGAGACAGCCTAACAGTTCAAAATGGAGTTTGTCTACTTACTCTCACTGAAAACTGATGTGAAAGTCATTTTATATCCCTTCAAAATGTTTAGTACTACTTTGAGATGTTTCTTCATTCTAACATATATCTAACTGAAATTTAAATTCACCTCTTTGAGTTCTCTCTCTGGGAAACAAAGCATCGATGTCCCTGATTAATTTGCTCCTTTGTTTTAAATAATTTTTGAGAGAGGTGTCACTAACAAGGCACTTGGTATGCCAGTTTATGTCCCTTACCAGTCGTTTCAGATCTTGTCAGTTTAGCAACTTCAAATAACACCTGTCCCAAACCTAGTTGTAGTTTTGAGACCTAGAAGGAAACTAAGATTTATCTAGGAAAGTGTTTCTTTTACATCCATGAAAATCACTGGAGAGCTTGTTAAAACACAAAGTAAGAGGCACTTTGTGTACCCTCTAAGGGTACACAAAGTACCCTCAGAGTTTCTGATTCATTAGGTCTGAAGCAGGCACCATAGATGCGCATTGCAAACAAATTCCTAGTTAATGTGGCTGCTGCTGGTGCAGAGACCATTGAGAAGACTCACAAATCGATGACAGTGGTTCTCCATTTTGGCTTCACATTAGAACCACCTGGGGCACTATTTAAAAAAAAACAAAATCCAGGCCTCACTCCCACAGCACAATTCATTTTGGCCCAGGTAAGGCCAAAGTAATAATGATGATGATGATGATAATAATAATAATTATCATCATCATCATCATCATCATCATCATCATCTAAATCTCCCCAGGAGGCAAAAGCCCACAAGACAGAATGGTGATAAAATATCTGGGAAAATGCCTACCTTTAAAGTCTTTTGGAAGTTTCACTAGATGTTAAGGATACACACCCCTCCACAGACTGCAAATGAACAGCTACCATCTCCCACATGAATCCCTCAGAGGCTCAGCTACATGAGGGAGCAAAATAGTGAGTCACTGAGCAGTAGAGATTTGTGTGAATGGACTTAAGGAGAAGGGATTAGAAATAAGGGGGTAGCTGAAAGGCTATTTCAATCATGTGGCTCAGAAATAGTAAGGAAAAATTTTAATGTATTGGAAAAGAAGGCAAAGAAAGAAACAGTTACTGTAAATGAAAATTCACACCACTTGCCAGTATTGGATAGGTCCAGGGAAAACCAGGAGTCAAACAGATTCACATTTTGATCCTATGACATTGTAGTATTGTCCACAGTTTCTAGCACGCAGCACACAGTAAATATTTGTACAATAAAGAACTGAAGTACAGAAACTTTCGGCCAAGGTGGAGACGTAGTTAGACACACTGTGCCTCTGTGCACAATCAAAAGGAGGACAACAACAAATTTAAAAACAAAAAGCAACCAGAACTGACAGAAAATTGAATTGTATGGAAGTCCGACAACCAAGGAGTTAAAGAAGAAACATTCATTCAGGCTGGTAGGAGGGGCAGAGAGGGCTCACGGCAAGGCGGCAACTGGCAGACCTGGTGAGGCAGTGGCTCGAGGACTGGGCAACCTCACATTCACGCCCAGATAAACCAGGAGGAACAACTGGGGAGCCAGACAGACCACACATCCCAGGGTTCCACTGCAGGGAAATAAAGCCTCAACGCCTCTGACTGAAACTCCTGTGGGGGTTGAGGCAGCAGTGGGAGAAACTCTCAGCCTCATAGGAGAGTTTGGTGGAGAGACCCACAGGGTCCTAGGACATAAACAAGCCCACCCACCTGGAAATCAGCACTAGAGGGGCCCAGTTTGCTTGTGGGCGGCAGGGGAAGTGACTGAAATCTGGCAGAGAGCAGAGCAAGCGCTATTGTTCCCTCTCTGACCCCTTCTCCACATACAGAGTCACAACGCAGTGACGTGGGTTGCCCCGCCCAAGTGAACACCTACGACTCCGCCCCTTATACGTAACAGGTGTGCCAAGACAAAAAAAAAAAAAAAAAAGGCCCACATGAAAGACCAGATCAAAGCTCCAGAAAAAATACAACTAAGTGACGAAGAGATAGCTAACCTATCAGATGCACACAGTTCAAAACACTGGTAATCAGGATGCTCATAGAATTGGTTGAATATGGTCATGAATTAGATGAAAAAATGAAGGCTATGCTAAGTGAAATGAAGAAAAATGTACAGGAACCAACAGTGATGGGAAGGAAACTGGACTCAAATCAACAGTGTGGACCAGAAGGAAGAAATAAGCATTCAACCAGAACAGAATGAAGAAACAAGAATTCAAAAAAATGAAGAGGGGCTTAGGAACCTCCAGGACAACTTTAAATGCTCCAACATCCGAATATACCAGAAGGAGAAGAGGAAGACCAAGAAATTGAAAACTTATTTGAACAAATGTGAAGGAAAAATTCCCTAATCTGGTGAAGGAAATAGACTTACAGGAAGTCCAGGAAGCTCAGAGAGTCCCAAAGAAGTTGGACCCAAGGAGGAACACACCAAGGCACATCATAATTACATTACCCAAGATGAAAGATAAGGAGAGAATCTTGAAAGCAGCAAGAGAAAAGGAAACAGTTACCTACAAAGGAGTGCCCATAAGACTGTCAGCTGATTTCTCAAAAGAAACCTTGCAGGCAAGAAGGGGCTGGAAAGAAGTATTTGAAATCATGAAAGGCAAGGACCTACATCCAAGATTACTCTATCCAGCAAAGCTATCATTTACAATGGAAGGGCAGATTAAGTGTTTCCCAGATAAGGTCAAATTAAAGGAGTTCATCATCACCAAGCCATTATTATATGAAATGTTAAAGGGACTTATCTAAGAAAAAGAAGATAAAAAATATGAACAGTGAAATGACAACAAACTGGCAGTTATTAACAACCACACCTAAAACAAAAATAAAAACAAAAACAAATTAAGCAAACAACTAGAACAGGAACAGAATCACAGAAATGGAGATCACAAGGAGGGTTATCAGCAGGGGAGTGGGTGGGGTGAGAGGGGGAAAAGGTACAGAGAATTAGCAGCCTAAATGGAAGGTAGAAGAGAGACAGGGGGAGGTTAAGAATAGTATAGGAAATGTAGAAGCCAAAGAACTTATACATATGACCCATAGACATGAACTAAAGGGGGGGAATGCAGGTGGGAGGGGGTGCACAGGGGCGAGGGGAATAAAGGGGGGAGGGGAATAAAGGGGGGAATGGGACTACTGTAATAGCATAATCAATAAAACATATTTTAAATAAATAAATAAATGCTAAAAAAAAAGAACTGAAATACAAAAATGCAGAAAGCTGAAAAAAGTACATTCAGATGTTTGGAAGGGTGAATCTAAAGCCTTTCCCAGAGGAAGGCTAGAACTCATAGTTTATAGATGGGAAGGATGTTGACTTTTATGCATATTCCAAACCTTAAAGACTTTAAAATAAATGTGGTTTTATTTCTCATGATTCTGTGGGTGTTTCTTTGCTTCATGGTGTTGGCTAGCATAAAGACAGCCAGAAGATCCAAAATGTCTTCATTCATTGGGGAGGTGGGGGAGAGTTGGGTCTGACCATTGACTGGTACCTCCCTCTGTGAGACTCCACATGACTGCTGGAGGGCCCTCACACAGCACAGTGGCTGGGTTCTAAGAGGATGCATTCCAAGTTCAAAGGTGAAAGCTGCTGATCTTTTAGGGCAGAGCCCTAGAAGCTACACAGAGGCACACTGAACACATTCTGTTGGTCATAGGAGTTCCATGGCCAACCCAGATTCGAGGGGAGAGGAAGCAAACACCACCTTTCGGGGGGAGGAGTGTCAAGGAATCTGCAGCCAGGTTTAATCCACCACCATCTATTCTCTGTCCACAGATTCCCACTCCCATCCATACAAAGCATACTCACCCTCTCCCAAGTCCCCGCCCCCACCCCAGCAAAGTCTTATCACACTATGGCATCAAGTGCAGTCTTGAAGTCCAGGATCTTGTCACCTAAATCAGGTCCACAACGCTAAGAGACAATACCATTAAGATTCCTCCTAGAGCCCTTCTGTCTAGCTGAGATCTAGGAGGCTCTGCCTTAAATTTCTTGAAATCTTAATACAAGGTCTTAGAACTGTGCCCTGGTTTTTATTTTTACCTGGAGACCAAGTTTTACTGGCAGTAGTGCTCTGGATCTGATCTTTTGACCTGAGGTCATTTCTCAGAGTATTTGCTGGGTAGGGAAGCCGGTCATGAGAAACAATTTTATTATGACTCTGGAAAGAAAATACTTCCTTAAAGTCTACTTAAACTCTGAACAGTCTCTTCTTTAATTCATCTCTGCAATACTTTGATTATAGGTGGTTAAAAAAAGAAGTTAATTGGCACTTCCAATATTCTGCTGGGAAAATCTCCTACGCTAGATCCACAGATTCATTAGGTTCATTTCCTATCTTCCAAGTCACTGTAGGGGACAGTCTTGCTGATTTTTCTGTCACCATGAAAAAGCAAGGGTACCATATTATATTCTCCAGTAGCAGTTTCCTCACTGTTCTTCCAGCAAACATTTAATAGCCTTCTTACCGCCCTTCAGGTTTTCACAGCCACCTGGTTTCAAAGCTGATGCCAGATGTTTTGTCATGGTAGCACCTCTCATCTAGGTACCAGTTTTTGTTTTGGCTCTTTATTGCTATGTGACAAACCATCACAAAACTTTGCAGCCAAAATAATCATTTATCCTTTCTCATGATTCTATGGGATGATGAAGCAGTTCTGTTTCACACGGTGTTGGCTTCCGTGCTGCACGGCTGAAGGTCCCCAATCAATCCCAGAGCTGGCCCTGGGAAGGGCTGGCTGCTGGCCTGGAGCTCAGCTTGGGCTGATGACCAGAGCCCAGCTGCTCCTCCACACGGCAGCGCAGGCTTCCTCATGGCCAGGCAGCTCAGCTCTAGGAAGGAACCTTACAAGCACACCAAAGCAGAAGCTAAAGATCTCTTTAAGGCCCAGCCTTAGAAATTATTCCACATTATTTCTGCCACATTGGATTGGTTAAAAAAAAACAGGGCCAGCCCAGCTATACTGGGAGGGGAAAATTCGGTCTCCTGTGGGGAAGAATCACAAAGTATTTGCAGCCATCTTCAATCCCCCCGAGGAAGTCATGAGTATTTAAGCAGTGAACAGTGCCATTGAAAGGAATTAATTCTTTGAGAGAATGAATTTAGTGAATGAATAACAGAACTTTTCACTGCTAGATAATATATTAAATGAAGAAGGACTATCAGACACAGAATAAAGGGGGACAGTGAAGCAGGGTCAGTGAAATAAAGGAGAAGCATAGTATTTCTGAGGCACCAAAGTCAAAGAGTTTCGAGGAAGGAGTCTGACATCACAGTCCAATAGCACAGAGAAACCGAAGGAAAACAGAGATGTGTGGTGACCATTCTGCCGCCTCTTACACAAAGCAGTGGACTGGTGACTGGTCTATGAAACGACCATAAATAATATTCTAGGTTTTAGGAAAATAACCTAATCATTTAAAGCCCAAGGAGAAAGTCACTGAGTATGACAACACTATGGGAACAACCCTAGTGTTGTTATTCCAATAAAAGCTGAGTTGTTATGGATTTTAAGGAACTTTGCTTTACTTTTTCTTGTTTTTGGTGGTCATGGAATATATCATATATTTAATTTAGATGGTAATTCTCTTTTAAGGAAAAGACCTCTCAGTTCTTGGATGCTTTTCATGAACTACCAAATTAATCCAGAACATATTTAAAATGAAAGTTGAAACCACATTATTATAATGTTAGTCTCTGAGCATAAGCCACCAGTGACTGCCTAATTCTTAGAGAGAATGCGTAATCTCATACCCTTCTCCACCACATTATTCATAAAAATGTTTCCCGACCCCTACCTCCACCCCACCATAAGCAAGCCATAAAACAGAACCAAACTCAGTGCCTGTGCAGTCTCTCGAGAATCACACACGCTCTCCTTTCAAATGACTGTTTGAAAGCAGAGAACAGCATTCTGTTTGCTTTTCCTAATTCTTCCATAGGTGACCTGCCTTTCACAAGAGCAGAATCAAATGGACTATTTACTCTAGGGAGAAACCACAGAGATCAGAGTACAACTCTTTATAAATAAGGAAAGTAAAGGTCAGAGGTGCTCAAGTGACTTCTGTAGGGTTGTAGGGTAGAACATGGGCTTATGCCCAAGTTTCCTAATTTGAAAAGAACTAGAAGGTTGGTAGCAGACTCTGGCCATGCAGACTAATTAATAATAGACCTTCCTAATAACAAAACAAAAACAAAAACAAAGCCCAACCCAGGGTTTTGGAACATGAAGTTACAAATATATCCAGAGTGATTCTATGTTACAATTTTTCAACTATAATTCAAAATTAGATTTTTTAAGCTTTGAAGCAGACAAATCAATGTGCTCTTGAAATATTTAAAAATATGTTTAAACAACTAGTCTTAATCCCTCATCTAAAGTAAAATTTATGTGTACTCGATTATGGAGGCTAGAACTACAAAGGCATACAGAGGAGATATAAGGTCCTGTTTCTGCCCTCACAGGATTTACATTCCCATTGTAGAGAGAGTACATGCATACTGAGCGCACCCCATCTTAAACGGTCACTTCAGTACTAAAATGAGATGAAGTCTAAACCTAAAAAGTGCCACACAAGCAAAACAACCCAAGAAAATGGGGGAAACATTACCGAAAACAGCACTTGTCAGACAGAGGTCAGAACTTCAATCTGTTCGTGCAACCAATCTTTATAATGCTCACTGTGTGCCAGGGTGAGTTCTGAACGTTCAAGGAAGTGCAGGTACGTGAGACGGACGAGATCCCTGCTCCCGGGGAGACAATAACCAAAGATGCAAAGCACAATAAAATCAGAAACACTCTGCAGATCATAAAGCTACTTTAGGTTGGATGGCCAGGAAAGGCCTCTTTAGAGGGACTGCCATTAAAACACAGATCCAGATGGAGCCGGACAGGCGATGATACTGTGGAAGATCATTCAGGGAAGAGGAGCAAGAAGCTTAGGATGTGTGAGGATCAGAAATGAGGCCACTTGACTGGCATGTTAGCAGCCTTTGGAAAGGAGAAGAGTGATGGAAGGCTTATAGCCAAGGTAAAGAGTTTGGATAATAAACAGTCCAAGAGTGATGGAAAAGACACTGAGGAGTCATAAGTGGAGGAACAGCTGATGATATTAGCTCTTAAAAATGTATAGTCAAGTGAATGAATCAGTAGGGTAATGTGGATATACTCAGGAAGTCAAAGAACCTATAATAAGAAGACTGTTCCGAATACAAGCGAACAGACCCATTGTCCTCACCACGGCTTCACCTGGATTGCATGTTCAGAACTGGGTGACACCCTTCTGAGACATATGTTGTATTTCAACACTAGAGGGCCATGCTATTTAATACAGTATAACAATTAACCATTCATTAGGTCAAGTCAAAAGCTCTGCCACAGAGTTAAATTTAAGATCCGTCTTCCACAGCTGTAAAAGCAGAATGATATTTGCAGGAAGCAACAGAGCACAGGACTTGCTTGTTTCTGACTTAGCTACTCTAGATGGCCTACCAGTTCCATACATTAGAAAGTTCTACAAAAATACTACCTTAAACAAAAATCAGAAAAATGTAGACATGAAGTCATGCAGTCTAAATCTCTCACAGACATTTATTATATTCTTTATATCTTTAATGTTAAAAAATGACAAATATCAAACACAAACACACACACTTCACTATATACAAAACTGACAAAGCATAGTAGGGTAACATTTTACCAAAGTGTATACAGGACTTAATTTTCTGTTTGGATTAAAAACATCAAAAGGACTTTACTCAAACCATCTACAAAAATAGTACTGTTTTTTACATACTAAATATTCAGTGTTTGTTTGCCCCAGGCTACCAATATAATAGTAATTATCTTTACCAGATGTTCATTAACAATTCAGAATGTTAATCTTACCCTGTGAATGCTGGTCAACCGGAACGTCTGCAATTAGTTTCTGTCTGAAATATTCCTAAAGAGAAATCATAAAAATATTGTTATATTTTAAGCATCACAATACTGTAATACAATTCATCAATTTATGTGGTTCTAAAATTTCCAATATCTACAACAACTTTATAAAACATACAAAAGGTAACCTCAAAAAAAAAGTGAGTTAAGAGTTCTGGCCAAGATGGAGGCGTAGGTGGAAACCCTTTGCTTCTCTGAACAACCAAAAGGAGGATAACAACCAATCTACAATCAATAAACAACCAGAAATGCCAGAAAATCAAACTGCATGGAACTCCAACAACCAAGGAATTAAAGAAACGGTCAAACAGAACAACCAGACCAGTAAGAACCCACAGTGAGGCCATGTGGGCCAGCCGGCTGAGAAAAAAATGGGGTGCGGGGTGGGGGGAGACGGCAGACCAGGGGGTGGGGCTGGCTGCAGCAAGGCGGAGGACTGTGGCAGGGGGTGGGGCTGGCTGAGGGCAAAGCAGACTCAGGGTGGGCTATGGACTACAGTGGTTGCTGTGGTGGGAGAAACTTCCAGTCTCACATGAGGGTTCATTAGAAAGTGAGCTAGAGAGGAGCAGGCAAGCTGCACTGTCCCCTCTCTGGCCCCTCCCCCACAGGCAGCACCACAGGAGGGCAAGGAGGGTTTCCCTGCCCAGGTGAAGACCTAAGGCCCCACCCCACTAAAACTTACCAGGTGTGCAAAACAAAGAAATAGGCCCGAATGAAAGAACAGAGCAAAACTTCAGACAGAGAACTAAATGCTGAGGAGATAGCCAACCTCTGTGATGAATTTAAAGCCCGGTGGAACTTTGATTAAAGTTCTATAATCAAAATGCTCACGGAACTGATTGAGCTTGGTCGAAAAATGAAAAAACAATGAAAGACACACAAAATGAAATAAAGCAAAATATTCAGGGAGCCAACAGTGACAGGAAGGAAACCAGGACTCAAAGCAACAATTTGGAACAAAAGGAAGAAATAAACATCCAACTGGAACAGAATGAAGAAACAAATTCAAAAAAATGAAGAGACTTGCAAACCTCTGGGACAACCTGAAACGTTCCAATATCCAAATTATAGGGGTGCCAGAAGGAGAAGAGGAAGACCAAGAAATTGAAAACTTATTTGAACAAATGTGAAGGAAAACTTCCCTAATCTAGTGAAGGAAATAGATTTACGGGAAGTCCAGAGATTCCCAAAGAAGTTGGACCCAAAGAGGAACACACCAAGGCACATCATCATTAAGTTACCCAAGATTAAAGATAAGGAGAGAATCTTAAAAGCAGCAAGAGAAAAGGAGACAGTTACCTACAAAGGAGTGCCCATAAGACTATGAGCTGATTTCTCAAAAACTTACAGGCAAGAAGGGGCTGGAAAGAAGTATTTGAAGTCATGAAAGGCAAGGACCTACATCCAAGATTACTCTATCCAGCAAAGCTACCATTTAGAATGGAAGGGCAGATAAAGTGCTTCCCGGATAAGGTCAAGTTAAAGGAGTTCATCACCAAGCCATTATTATATGAAATGGTAAAGAGACTTGTTTAAGAAAAAGAAGATAAAAAATATGAACACTAAAATTACAACAAACTCACAACTATCAACAAATGAACCTATAAGAAAAGAAAAACAACAAAAACAAAAACTAAGCAAACGATTAGAACAGGAACAAAATCAGAAATGAATACCAATCACATGGAGGGATTTCAGTGGGGAGGGGGAAGGGAGGAATAGGGGGAAAAGGTACAAGGAAGAAGAAGCATAATTAGTAGGCATAAAATAGAAGGGGAGAGATAAAAATGGTAAAGGAAACAGAGGACTCAAAGAACTTACATGTGCAGCCCATGGACATGAACTAAGGCAGGGGGAATGCCGGAGAGCTGGGAGGGCAGGGCTGAGGGGGGATAAAGGGGGAAAAATTGGGAAAACTGTAATAGCATAATCAATAAAAAATACTTTTAAAAAAGGGAGCTAAAGAGATCACCTTCAGACCTCTCATAAAAGGTGTTAACTAATACCCAGGGAAATAAACAATTACTGTCACAAATTCCAGATTTAATCTCATTACCACACAATTTATAAAGCATAAAATATGAACATTAGCCCTGGCTGGTGTGGCTCAGTGGATTGAGTGCCTGCCTGCAAACCAAAGGGTGGCTGGTTCAGATTCTCAGTCCAGGGCTCATGCCTGGGTTGCGGGCCAGGTCTCCAGTAGGGGGCGCGTGAGAGACAACCACACACTGATGTTTCTCTTCGTCTCTCTTGCCCTTCCCCTCTCTAAAATCAAATAAAATCTTAAAAAACAAACATATGAATATTAAATTTGTAGTGAAAAATGAGATAAGCATTGTGTCTGAGGCACCACTCATTTCATAAGTAAAAGATAGAAAACCCTACAGGAAATATATAGCTTCTTACAGAAAATAGGGAAACATGGGGCAAAGGAAAGGTTTAATATTTGAGATTACTTTCTCCTTCCAGGTTTGTTTGTTTTGTGTTGGCTTTTGCTGGACTGCCACTTTCACGCAATTGTGCCACTGTAAAGGACAACTACAATGGCCCAGTATTGAGACCCCCTTCGTCTCATCATTCATCACAGGCTTTCTCAATGTTGTTACAGTTTCTCTAGAACGGTTCATACATGGCTATGTCGTAGTTAACGAAACCATTTTGCTACAGAATATTAGATTTTTCTTTTTCTTTTTTTAAAGATTTTATTTATTTATTTTTAGAGAGGGAAGGGAGAGAGAGAGAGAGAAACATCAATGTGCGGTTGCTGGGAGACATGGCCTGCAACCTAGGCATGTGCCCTGACTGAGAATCAAACCTGCGATGCCTGGTTCGCAGCCCGCCGCACTCAATCCACTGAGCTACACCAGCCAGGGCAGATTTTTCTTTTTATTACTAATAATGCTGTAAATATCTCTGTACGCTGTTCATATGACTTCCTTTGCACTGACTTCCAAAATTGAGAGTAATGGGTCAAAGAGCATGAACATTTTAAGGCTTTGATATGTAATATCAAATTATTTCCCCAGAACGTTGTACTAATTTTCTTTCCAATATTTGAGTAGAACCCTCAGTAGATATAGGAATCATCATAAAAAAAAACAAAAAACAAAACACTTCACTAATTCCAAATGAAAAAATAATCTTACTATTGCTTTATTTTTCATTTCTTTGATTAATTGGGTTGCATGCTTTCCAATATGTTTAACTAATAACAAGTATCATTCCTTTTTTCTACTTAACATTTACCTAAACCAGAGGAATATTTTGCTAAGATATATGAGGAGGGACCCCCCCAAAACTGAGATTATCTTCTGGAGGGCAGGCCCCTTAAAGTACAGGCTTCCCCCACTAGGTGAATGTTCCAGGGACTCACTGTATTAGCATACCAGCTGGTGTTGTTGTGAGAGGCTGTATTTGGCGTCAGTGAATTTTTTTTGAATGCTTCCAATGTGTGTGCCCATTTCACAATGGGTGACTTACAACTAACTGCGCCTGCCCACACCCTGCTGAGTGTTCAGCTGCTTTTGACCAAAAACAACATGACCCCACGCCCACCCTCCCTATTCACCTGATCTCAGCCCAAGCGACTTTTTCTGTTTCTCTGAATGAAAAAAGTCCTCAAAGGGAAAGGTTTTGTGATGTGGAAGAGGTGAAACAAAAAACGGCAGAAACACTAAAAGGCATCAAAATCAATGAGTTCAAAAACTGATTTGAGCAGTGGAAAAAATGTCTCAGTAGGCGTATTGCACGAAATGGAGAGTACTTTGAAGATGATTGAAGTTTAAACATGTAAGAATATACAACTTTTTATAAATAAATTCCAGGTTTTTTTGGGTCCCCCTTCGTAAATGTAGAACTTAATGAAAGCCCTCTCATAATGATAACTTGTCAGCTCAGAATGTGGCCATTGCTGTCAAGTTAACACACACACACACACACACACACACACACACACACACCCCAAAATGTAGTCCAGTTTCTTCACCAGGGTTAAAAAGCCAAATCACTCTAATTTTAGGAATTAAAGCAAAAGTTATCGCCTTTCTTCCTCCCTAGCAGCAAACAAAAGTACAAGTTGGAAGGATGAGAATGTGAAAATACTAAATGGCAAAGCCTCTTAGAACAGAGTAACTAGTCCATGTCAGGCAGGATAAAAATAGCACTGGGACGCACAGTAGTTCTGACAGCCCCAGCTGCCCAGCCAGCCAGCAGCAGCGGCTTCTCCAGTTTGCAAGGCTAATGAATGTTAGAAGGCTGGCATCACCCACTCCCTCAAAAACATTTTCTTTCCCCATAAGCAGGACACAAGGCACGTATTTTCACTTAAAAAGTCAATTCCAGAAAGTCATCTCCAAATCTGGAAGCCAAGCAAAACACAGAATTCCCTTTCTCAAATGAGAGCTCCTTTCTGAAGGTTCCCCTGAACGAGATGGAGGAGGGATGGGGCAGTCAGCCTTCTGAGGGAAAAGCGAAGGCCCCAGGTTTTCACCGTGGAAACAGAGGAGTCGGAATGCTTTTACTCCCCGCCAGTAGAAGTAATGGAGACTGACAAAACAACTCTTTTGTAGTAAAGCAAAGAACTACTGTAAACTTTTGGAATTTGAGAATGGCTTTCCATTTGGGTGATAAATACAATTTTAAAATTTAAGGTTCAGCAAGAAGTTTAGACTCTCCTCGTAGTCACTGGATGTCACGTTGCAGGTTATCAGATGCGGCCAGAATCACTGCAGTGTCACAGTTATTCACCGCGCTTTGTGCAATTCTCTAAGTTTAAGGCTTTAGGTGATGTGAAATTAAAGTATCCTATTTTATCAATCGGAAAGGAACATTTCATTTTACCATCTGCCCCACCTGGATCACCTCCAAGAATCGCCTCCCTGAGCCACCCTGGCCTCCACAGGCTGAATCCACTGCTCTTCCATCTCTGCTCCTAGGACACTTGACTAAGTTCTCTCACACTGTTCTGTAGTATATCATAGCTATTGCCTCAAGTTCCTTGAGGACTCGGACATGATCCCTGCACCTACCCCAGTGTCTCTTCCCAGTGCTAGACTGAGAGGCCTGGCTATTACAGTGGCTTCCAGACAGCGATTCATCAACAGGATGTTGAAAACATCCCTGGAAACTTAATTAGATTAAACAAAAATAGTATCTATCAGAACTTTTCTCAGGGACAGTCCAGAATGTGGTTGGAAGGAAAGAAGGACTCTGCTATTCTTTTTTCGGTCAGTTGAGATCCTGGGAACTGGCGGAGAGGGAACAGAGGGCCCCTTTGGCTACTCTCTTCCCCTCATAGAGTGCTTGTCTTCCTCTCTTAAAAATACATTGAATAAGTATTTAAAGAGTAACAGTCTGAAGTGGCATCAAATCATTAGCCTCCCAGAGTAACAACAAGTAATTAGCTCATCAAGAGAGACCCCATGTCTCAGCCCTATACTGTTCCCAGTATAAAAAAAAAAAATTAGGAAATAACTACTGAGTGAACAAATACCAGATCCACATAATACCCAGTCAGGAATCAAGGGTACGGAGGAGGAGGCGGCCTGTGGGCACCATTGGTGCGGTCACACGATGGGCCTGGAAGGGCGGCAGAACGCTGTGGTGGGGACAGAGCCTCACTCCTTTCCATTGCCCTATGACAGACACAGAGATTCAGAAGCAGAGGCTAAGGGCTAAGCCTTCACCCTTCAGGAAGAAAGGAGAAAAATTCATAGTTGCCAACTTCCCCCCAAATATGACATCTAACAAATCTGAACAGAGTACTGCTGTCAAATTCAGCATGACTGGCTGGTTTATAACGACGGTGAGGCATTCTGAATCAGTGATGGATTACTGGATAGGTGCCACCGAATTCCTGAATGACATTAATATGTTATCAAATTATAATATTACAATTCTTCTTTTGCACAAGGTTAACAGCATAGTGAAACAGGAAAAATGCTGGAACCAGTGGAATTATCAAGTTATCACCCAAACAAGGATGGCGTGTATCATGCCCTGTTCACCCTCCCCCACGACCAGGGGCTCTAGGACAGCAAGGGCATTTCTGGTTTCCCCAGGGCCTGCCACACAGTAGGGGCTCTACATGCACTGTAATTCCAAATTCCCGTGAACTATAATCAAACTGACAACACTGCATGTTCTCAGATGGTTTCAGTCGAATAAAATCAACAACCTCTGACAACGATCCCTGTAAAGATTGCTGCGTCTGGTATAACACATTCTTAACCCAAGGACAAAAATCAAATTGCCACGTAATGCGTGCAAATCAGCCTAGTGTTTACAGTGAGCTAACTTAGGACCACGCATTACAAAGGTTTAATGTTTGCCAAGTAGTAAGTGACCATTAAGCACAAAAGATGTTTAAAATGAACATCTTCATTTTAAACTGCCTGCTGACCCCTAAAACCGTAGTTGCTCCATACCTCATGCTTCTTCAGCATTAATGAAGTGCTGATCGTTCTACTCTACTTCTATTAAACTGCATCACAGAGAGCTTGTTAGATACTTTCCTGCCTCTCATGCTGGCCTCTTAGAAGAGTTCAGTGCATAGGACGGGATCTAATGCACGGAGATTCTCAACAATTATTTGTTGAATGGGAAAAGAAGGCAGGAGATGGAAAGCAGAAGGCTACGACTGACTGTGTACTTGCTGAGGTGTTATGGCCTCAGCTCTAACGGAGAGAAAGCTGAGGCCTGGAGAACCCAGAAACTTGCTCCAGCGCACAAAGCAAACTAAGAACTCACACCGCCTCTGAGAGCCATCTGCTCCACGCCTCTCCAATGAGCTACATAAGATGGAGTTTTAAATACAATATGACAGCTCTGTTTTTAAAAAATCAGCAATCTGTCTTTTAGAGAGACTACAAGGCACAATCTAAAAAAAAAAACAGATCTATAATAGTTTTTCTAGCTCATTACTCAGTATTCCATTTAGTGAAACAAGTGCTCCCTCCACCCGGCCTGCCTGTATTCAGTAGTTAGATGGAGGGTCAGGCAGCCAGAGCCAGGGTGCGTCCTGCTCGCATCTCTTACAGAGAAACATCCACCCACCCGCTTAACGACAAGAGGAACCACTGAAGTTTAATCTGTACTTAAATCACGTTTTACATGGCTGTTCTTCCTGCCTTCCTATTAAAATGTGGTTTAAATAAAGTAATACCAGATCACTGAAATATGACCTTAGTTCTGAGTGACTTAATAAATGAGTATCACGTGACCTCATTTTGTTGTTACTTCCAATGTGTTACTTTGTTAGGCTAGTTCTTATCCTGAAATTCTTATGAATATTTGAGAGACCCGAGAGGGAGTGGCGCAGAATGGTTAAGATCGAGTTGTGACTTTGTCATTTACCACCTGCTTGACCTTAGATAAGCTAAGTATCAATTTTCTCATCTGTAAAATAGGTCTTAATGAAGTTGTTTCAAGAAATAAACGAGGTAACTATAAATCAAATGCTTACTAGCATAGCTGCAGGTACCAAATGTTCAAAAATGGTAATTTATTAACAGAGTAGTAGCTATATCTAAAATTAATCCTTTAAAGGTCGGTTTCAAAGTATTATCCTGTAGAGGGAAACTACAGTGGATGTGAGGGGCTTAGGTTCTCCAACTAAATTAGTAATTTCCATGCTAGACTTTACAATATATCACATGACTGCAGTTACTATTCCAGTGTTATGAAATATAAATGTACATTACCTCAAGTATTTAACATATGGTCCATAGGGAAGACAAAGTATTGTGAAGCCAAAATAATACACAGTGATGCAACTTAAAAAAAAAAAACATGAACGTGTGCAAGTAACCTCTGCTTCTTGATGCAACGCCTATCTCCCCAGCCAAGACCCATGCTGCGGACAAGACAGATGCAGTTGATGTCATCCAAGTGAAGGCCATGTTTTAAATGTATAAACCTGTGTTTAAATATATAAATCTATATATATAATTGAGCTGCACAATAATGAAAATGTACATAATGTCACAGAATTGTACACTTAGAAATGATTAAAATGGTAAATTTTATGTTTCATACATTTCAACAAACAAAAGTCTATAATCATGAAAAACTGTTCTGACTGGTTTTAAATGAACATAAATAGATTACACAAATTAAGTATACAGTGAGCCTTAATGTACTAAAAACAGGCCAACAACCCAAACATAATTTTCCTGTGTCAAATTTGCTTTGTCTACAATTCATAGGTTATTATAATAAATACTAAGTATTTAATTATCAATTTTGCTACCTTGAATTAGAAGGATCTGGGTGGGAGAGATCCTACTAATCTGTCCAAATCACACGTGGATTTTGTACACTACATAAATGGCAACATACGAAGTTAACACATTCAAAACTCTTCCAGTGACTGTCTAGGGAAGCACACGTAAGATCTTTTTATTTCCCCAGAATAACCATGAAAGCACCCACATGTTTACAAGAATCACAAATAAATTTTGATGAATCTGAAAAGTATTTGATCTTCCTGTTAACCTTCTTTTATTAAGAAGTCAATCTATGAAGCCAGTCAACCCACACAAAGTGTCAGGAGACCCAGTTTCTACTCCCTCCTTTACATCTAACTGGGAGTGTAGTGTAGGGCAAATTATCTTCTTACCTCACCTGACCTGACTTTCCTCACTTGTAATATCAGAGAGCCAGAGGATGGAGAGACACCCCCACTTCTTACATTCCAATAGCCTGTGAGTGGATTAACTGCAGCTGGAGCTATGGGATACCTACCCTGGAAAGACGACTCTGGAGTGGTGAGAATTGGAGAGGACTTTAAAGAAAGTGACAGCACAGGAAAAGCATTAACTCCAAGAAGAATGGTATATGTTTTCCTAGAAAGAGAGCACTGAATAGTCTTCCACTGGCAACTAATAAATCGGTTTTCCTAAAAAGAAAGTAAAAGCGGGTTGCAGCAAGAAAAGAAGGTCATCAGATCAAGCACATAATTAACGAAAGCAATGGTTTTAACTGAAGGTAAAAAGGTAACTGGGAACTATTTGTATTAGTACAAGCCCATCCCTAAAGGAATTGGGTTCAACAGATTCAGTCCTCAGCCAGTAGATGCTTTTGTCTCCTGGGGTGACATCCTCTGCTCTGAAGGATCATCTGTGTAGATGATTCCCAAACTATCAGGACATGGTGAGCCCATCTCCCTGATCCTAAACCTCTGACTCGTCTCCCAACATCTTTCCGGCTATCCACTAAGATGTGTGCAAGCAGCTCAAACTTGGCATGTTTCCAATTGAATCTGCCATTTCTGCTCACATCCACACAAAACCTGTTCTTTCTAGGTCCCTGGATATTGATAGCAACATCAAGACTGATAGCTGAATGATGCTGAATGGTGTTAGCAATATCAAGAGCTCAGGCACCCAACCCAAAAGCCTTCCTGTTCTCCATTCTCTCAAATCATTCAAGTCAGTTCTTTTCTTAAACTAGCTAGCCCCTTCTTCTGCATTTCTGATACTCCTACTGTAGGTAGTTAGCTAGTTATTAATAAAGAAGGGAAACAAAGGGAATCAGATATTGTTGAGCATAATCAACCAGGGAACATAAGCCTGCTTGTGTAGGCAGAAAGCTACAGCTTCACACACTCCAGGGGATCTCAGCACTGCCCCCAAAAGGTATTAACAGCCCTCCCTCCCCGACACAGTGAGGAAGGACAATTTTTCAATCTCTCTGGTCCACTTGCCCAGACTATGCAGAAAGGTGGGGGAATAGCGCATGTGCAATACAGGTCAAAATAGCACAGGGCGAGGTGCTCCTAGGAGGCATGTGCAATAGGAGCCAAAATGGTGACTGTAAAGACCTGTCATCTAACCTGGAGAAGGGATCAACTGGTCCAGAGTCCAGTCCAGCACAAGCCTGTGAAGGTTTGCGAAGTTGATTGGTTATTTTGGAAAAGCGCCTGGTCCATTTCAGGCCTAAAGAAGTTCCCTCCCCTCCCCGCCATCTCCTCTTTCTCCAGGGAAGACGTGTTCACCTCCTTTGTTCGTGTGTTCTCTCCATAGTAACAACGTGGGCCTAGCAGCCTCGCAGCCAGCGGCTGTGGATTTCAAATGCAGGCTGCAGGTGGGAGCCTGGGCAGAGCAGCACGGCCAGGAATAGTGCTAAGCTATGGGGAGGGGGACTGGGACTGCTGAAGCCTTAACAATGGAACAGAAACTCTGGGCACCGGCCTTTGTTTTGGCCTTGCTGAAGACACAGCTGGACTTTTTCCACGGCAAAGCAGATAGAGGTGGGCAGATAGGTGCAGCCTTCTATTTCCACCTGAATAAATCTTGCCACGCCACAATCTCCTGTGCGAGGAGGGTCTTTGAAATGCTTTTCTCATGATCCATGGAAGAGCTCCAGCAGCAACAAAAGTACTACTGCCTAGGGTGGAGCCTGCTCCATCTCTGAGGAGGATAACTGAAATATCCTCCTCTCTTACCTTTCTTAGTCCCACTTCCATATTGCGGCCAGAGAGCTCCCTGATTTGCTCCTTGTTATTATAAAGACAAAATAATGTCTTAGGAAGGGGTGGGGGAGGCCTGGCAACAAAACTTGTTCAAAAGATATCCAGCTTCTCCTGTTGTTTTCTTCAATCCTGCTATTTCCTGCTCAGGAATGCTAGAGTTTGATCCCAAAGGGCAGGGCAGACTGAACTACATATTCTATGACCACTGTGGCCACCATTCATTCATTTGAGAGGAGCCGGAATAGGAAGAAAGGATGCTTCACCACGTGGCTCACTGGGGGCACACAATCTACCAAGTTAGTATGGCCACCTCCAACCTCAGCTCAGGCTGCCTGCGTCATGGATTCTGATAGTTTCGACTACAGGGGAAGGGATTTTTAAAGCCTCCAGCTCTG
Organism: Tonatia bakeri; assembly: GCA_004024845.1. Classification (NCBI taxonomy): domain Eukaryota; kingdom Metazoa; phylum Chordata; class Mammalia; order Chiroptera; family Phyllostomidae; genus Tonatia; species Tonatia bakeri. The sequence goes on along the minus strand of PVIA01002221.1, from coordinate 77,390 downwards.
TCTCTACATGTTACTGGTATCTGTGTTCCCAGATACTGGGCATTTTTACAGAGATTTCCTTCTACTTCCTGGTCAGTAGCAGTCATTATCGTGGCAGTCAGTTCTGGGAACACAGAGCGATTGTCCTCCTGCTGACGTGCTGCCCAGGAACTGTTCTGAGCTGCTTCAGGCCAAGTGCCAACTGCCCAACTTTACTTTATGTGTATACCTTTGCTTCTCCCAACCCTAGGGGCCTTGTTGCTGATTGCGTGAAGCCTCAGCTTCTCCACTCAAGTGTGACTGAGAGGTAGGGCCTGTTTTTCCGTGGTTGCAGGGTGGAAAATGCACCCTGCCAGGGGTCCCAGGCCTGCCTCCGCTGCCACCTGTGTGGGCTTGGAGCACTCACGAGCTCAGCCCTTCCTGTCCTCGGCTTTAAGATATGGACCATCATACCGGCCCTAAGAGTTGATTTAGTGGTAAAATAAATATTGTGGAAGTATTTTGGAATCATTAAAGTGGCACATAAATGTAAAGGGGAACTGATAAAGAAAGACAATTCTTTCACTGATTAAGTAATTTTAAAAGGGGATGGCCTTGAAACATTATCTTAAATTAAAACAGAACAACCCATGAGGTGAGCTTTATTTAACCCTACTTGGGTTTCAAGGAAACTAAACAGCAAGTGTTACAAGGTCATGGACACTTCCTAACTTTTAAATCCTGCTAAGAAGTCAAAAGGAGCTTTGCAAAAAGGCTGGGGGTCCAGGTAGAACTACACGGGCCAAATGCAGAACTGCACTGTCAGAGGGTAACCGGAGTGGAACAACTTCTCCGAAACAACCTTGCAATAGTGGACTGTTAACAGACTATCTACATTTCATCAACTGGGGATTTAAAACAAAAGAAACAAACAACAAATAAAATGACCCACACCCTCTGGCTCACAGTTCCCATGAAGTGCAACCTGTTTGCCCAAACCACAGAAGACCTTTGGAAACATTCCAGTCAGCCAACACTGCTTATCTTTACATGCTCCTATTTTCCCCTGAAAGAATATGTGCTAAGTGAATCACTGGGCAAGAATGCTATAAGAGGAACAGGTCAGTTTTGAAAGGATGGGCTATATGTCATCCATTATTTCAGGTAAAAAGTCCATTTTTACCTTGGTGTTAAATCAATGCTTCATATTTGCAACTTGGTTAATGGCTGCTGGCCAAACTCACTGGTTTCCATTTGCTCCTCTGCTGGAGCAGAACGAAGTCTGGTTTACATTTAGGATAAACACAGAGAAATGTCTTTTTCTCTGGCATGATCTTCTCTCACACGAACTGGGTGTCTCATAGTGCGATCCTATTCTGACATGAGTTAGTGTCAGACTCCACAGGTTAAGGGTTCGTCCCACAACACTGTCCCCACTTCGGACGCCAGTCACAAGTCCTGGTACCCAGACTACCTACCCTTCTGTATGACTTGATGACAAATGCAGGGGTTCCCACAACCTCCTCCAATAATTCAATAATCCGATAGAACACAGAACAACTCACACAACTCAGGACAACACTTTACCTAACATTACTGTTCTACTGAAGAGGATACAACTCAGGAAAGGTCAAAGGGAAGAGATGCACTGGGTAGGGTATTATGTGGAGGGGTAGGGGTGGAGCTTCCAGGTCCTCTCCAAGTACTCCACCCTCCTGGCACTCCAATCTGTTCACCAACCTAGAAGCTCCTCAACCCTGTTTTTAGGGGTGTTTATGGAAGTTTCATTATACAGGCATGACTGTTTAAATTGCTGGCCATTGGTTATTGAAAATGTACAGCCCCTCTCCCCTTTTCAGAGGTCAGGGGTAGTCTGAAAGTTCCAATCCTCAAATCACATGACTGGTTCCTCTGGAGACCAGCTGCCATCCTGAAGCTATCTAAAGGCCAACCAAGAGTCACCTCATTAGCATAAACTCAGGTATGATTGGAAGGAGCTCATTATGAGTACAAAAGATGTTCCTACCAGGGCATTCCAAGGGTTTTAGGAGCTCTGTGTCGGGAACCAGGGGCAAAGACCAAATACGTATTTCTTATCATACCATTCATGGTATATCACTGCACAAGAACAGTTTCCCACAAGGGCTAATTCTTATGCAAAGCAGTTGCAATTTGAAACAGTGCCAAGCAGTCCACTTAGAAGATCCAGCTCACCTTCAAGGCCAAACAGGGCAGACAGTTAAGCCATTGCCATCCAGAGTCAATGACTTATAGAAGTTGTTTTCCAAGGGATGTCTTGCCTGACCACTCCAGCCAGGCCCTTCTCAATGTGCTCTTTTAGTTCCCCATCCCTTGCTTTCATAGCTCTTACCACACACCTTCATATAATAGTTTGATTAAGAGTTTATTTCTTTCCCACTAAACTATAAGCTCTGTGAGATCTGTTCTACATGTATCATGCTCATTACTACATGCCCAGGGCTTAGCAGGTAGAAGCTGCTATTAAATATTAAATGAACATGTGTTGGAGAGGTTGCAGAGAAAACGGAGCCCTTCTTCTCCGCTGGTGGGAAGGTAAACTGGCACAGCCACTGTGAAAATCAGTATGGAGGTTCCTCAAAAAATGAAGAATAGGGTTACCATGTGACTGAGCAACTCCTCTTCTGGGTATCTACCTGAAAAAGTTTAAAACATTTATGTGTAAAGAATAGGCACTCCTATGTTCATTGCAGCAGTATTCATGGTGGCCAAAATAGGAAAACAACTGAAACGGCCTTTGATAAGTGGTTGGATAAAGAAAATGTGGTACATATACAATGGAATACTACTAAACCATAAGGAAAGATGCAATACTGCCATTTGCAACAACGTGGATGGACTTGAGAATATTACGCTAAGTGAAATAAGTCAGAAAAAGTTAAGAAAAACTGAAAGCAGCAAATGAACAAACAAAAACTCATAGACACAGACAACAGTATGATGGTTACCAGAAGGAAGGGGTGGGGGGTTAGTAAAGGGTAAAGCGGACCAAATATATGGTGAAGGCAGATGATTTGACTATGGGTGGTGGGCACACAAGGCAATATACAGATCATGTATCATAGAGAGCTACACTTGAAATCTACATAATCTTATTAACCAATGGAACCACAAATGTAATAAAATATAGTAAATGAACAGACAAAATAAAAATTAGACTCTTTGCTTTTAGCAAACACCATAACACCTTCCTATTACACCTGCATCCCTTTTACTTCAATTCACCAAATTCTACATGATGGGCAAAGGCCCCTAAATCCTCTAGCAAGTAAAGACTCTCTTTGAGCCCTATCAGCAGAGTAGAGGGTTTTAGCTCAGCCACAGCATTAAGAATAACTGGAGGTAGCTTAAGGCATACTGTAGGGGTAGAGTAAGGTCAGGCTTCCAAAAGAATGCACAAACAACTAATAGAAATCAAGTAGAAATCCCACATTCCAAAGAAGGTGACAGGTAGGTTTTTCTTCACATTGGGCTTCAGAGCTCAGCAGGATCCTGCAGCTTCACTTGGTAGTTAGCAAAGGAGAGAAACCATGTTCTCCCTGGGAATTTTAGAGTTTTCGTGGCTTCCCAGGAGACAGAAGCCACATTCCCCATCTAGAAGCTTAACACATGACTTCTAAATCAGGGTTGCGCTTTGTCTGGCTTAGCGACAAATTCAGCTGCACAACACGCATAATCTCTAGGCGAATTTAAGTTTGTCCTTTGTGCATAGCAAATGGATCTATAGATATTCCTTAGCATCCAAACTTGAAAGGCAGAAAGATTGTGCCAAGACAGCTAATGGTGTGTTTTTTTTTCTGTATCTTTTTTTCCTTACCCACTGCAAGAAATAATATTTTTCTATTTATATTTGACAGCACCATCTGTTTTTACTGTGGAAAAACCTTATCTGTTCAAGGAAGACAACGACTTAGCCACTGCTGGTTGAATGGAGTTAGAAATGAGGAGGACCCCAGGAACCTGCAATGCTCAGACCCTCACGGTCAGTGATGTCGTTCCCAAGAGGGACTGTGAGAGGGATGTCTTATCCACATCCACTCTGACTCTAGGTGTGCTCAACAGTCATGCACTAGCTTCTGCGAGATGCAAAAAACTGTCCACGGTGCTATGGGGGACACAAAAGTGTCAAACTTAGGACCCTCAAAAGGAGCTCACGCCTTGGTGAAATAAAGCATGAATATTAGAAAGGTTAAACAAATAAATCACAAAGTTGTGTCTTAAGGCAATATATGCTAAAGGGATAGCAGTTATGGCACAGGAGTTACAGGTTAGGCCAAGAAAAATGCATAGAATTTATGGAGGGGGGAGGCGAAAGGAAAACAGGTTAATAATAGGGCAAACTATATATAATGTGGAGGAATGGAGAAACAAATGAAGAAGGTGGAAGGAAGCCAAGATGAATTTAGGGAGTTAGTTATGAGACATACAGATGGAGTGGTGTTTTTGAGACAGAAATAATGAAAATAAGAAAGTAGACTAGGGTCAAATATCAAAGAAGGTCTGGAATGTTAGGCTAAGAACTTTTTAAGAAATAGCTCAGACCTTAGCATACATTAGGCACCTGAGAAATGATTGTTTTGGAATAGAAATATCACTTTTAGAATTAATAGCGGAATATTCTTAGGAGAGCAGCAAGGAGATTAGGTTTGCCCATACAAGCAGTAGGGCAGCACTGACAGTGTATGAGCAGGGGTGTCCTGAGAAAATGCACGTAAGGCACATGATTGTATATTAGGGAAATTAGTCTGAAAGCATCAGGCAAGGGGTTAGCGAATGAGAGCAGGAAACCTAATTCTACATTAGGGTACACGTCACATCCCCCTGTAAAATAAAACATAAATTAAATTCAAAATTCAAGTAGAAAAATAGTTATGCTTAAAAAATTAAGCTATCAGATTAGCCAGTAAAATGATGTAACTGGATGAAGCAATTAGATTTTGAGGGAGCGGGTTTTTCCAGAGAGTCTTAATTGATGTTTTCGAAAAAGAAATGGATTTTATTAGGTGCGTTTTTTTTTTTTTTCATTTTGTTTTATACTAGGTGGTACCTAAATACTTTGGTAAGATTAGATACTTTGCGGTAAAAATATGACTGTTGGAATTAACAGCCAAATATCCCATGCACTGCCATATCGCACCAGAACAGTCACCTCACACACACACACAAAAGCGTGCTAGACACTCGGCTAGGCCGTGTCAGATACACCACTGTTAGCAAGGCGCCCTCTCAGGGCTGTCCTGGGCCCTCCTTCTGGAACAATGTTAGGCGCTGTCCCTCACCGTGCAATCAAACCTCTGTTTAAAATCAAGTTAAAATCACTCTGATTATGGGCCAACATTTCATCTGTGTAACCACTGGTGCCTACTCAAACAGTTTGGTAGGTGACTTTACCACAAGATAATTAAATTCAGTGCCAAAGAGTTTTTTTTTTTCCTTTAAAGAGTTTTCTCTAAGCAACTGATTTACAAGTTTAGGCATCAGAAATCTTATTTCTATAAAAGTTACTACATGAACTATATCTAAATCAAACCAAAATGCTTTTACCCATTATAAAACAATATTCTTCTCTCATAAACATTTTATTTAAATATTTCCCAGCAACAGGCTTGTGTGGACAAACCAGGAAGTGAAACCAAATATGATCCCATTGTGAAAGCCAAGTACAATGAAAGAACACATTTGGAATTAGCTGAGGTGCTATTAAAATTTCATTTAATAATACATTCCCTTGGAAACATCAATTTCATAAAAGCAGTCATACGAGGAACTTCCAAAGCATAGTCTTCCTTTTGTTGTTTGGCAATTTCCCCAATCTTCTATGCAAATACCTTCTCCCAGCCAGGCTGGCTCATCCAGAACGGAGCGCTCACCCAGCCTGGGTGCTGGGCGGAAAACAGGGGTAAGCTACCATCATCATCTAGCAAACCTACTCTTCAACAAAACAATGGAATCTTCAGTGATTTGCTTTAGAGAAATGTACCTTTTGCTTCAAACGTAATAAGCAAATCTCATTTTTCTAAGCTGTTTTGCTGGGGTCACTAGCACTCCCTTTATTCTACTGTAAATTATAAACTCCCTGAAAACAGGAACAAATTTTGCTGTTTGATTAGTTTATTATTTTAACTGAGTAGAAAGACTCAGTGACTCGAGGATAGTAAGAGTTACAAAAAGTATCTAATGATTATTCCTTTTGTTTAAATCCTCATCCGAGGACATGCCCGCTGATTTTAGAGAGAACAGAAGGGAGGAAGAGAGAGGGAGAGAAACACTGATGTGAGGAAAAAAACAACTAACTGCCTCTCGTAGGCACCCTGACCAGTGACTGAACCTGCACTTAGGCATGTGCCCTGACTGGGAATCGAACCTGTGACCTTTAAGTTCACAGGACAATGCTTCAACCAGCTGACCCACACTGACCAGGACCTAATGATTACTCTAATTGTCCAAGGATAGTTTATCAACCAAGACTTGTCACAATTTATATTACTCTTCTAAGATGGATACTAGGCATTAGATTGTTAGCATAGGTAGCTAGACATTAATAAAGGAAGGAAGCAAAGGGAATCGGATATTGTTGAACCTAAATAAGAGGGCTGGGGAACTGCATCAAACACTAAGCTAGTTTGCTTCACTAGGAAGTTACAGCTTCACATACTCCCCAGGGCATTCTCCACCCTCGGGACCCAATCCCCTGCTGGTGGCAGGGAAGGAATAAAAACAGCAAAGAAAGGCCTCTGCTGGGCACATGCCCAGATGGTGCCAGAGAAGGTGCTTCTATTATGAGGCATGTGCAGTAAGAACTAAGATGACAACCATAATGGGGAGGTACCTAGCCTGGGAAAAGGTTTGGATTGGATAAGGGACACAGTAGAATCCCAGAAGATCTAGGATACAGATTGGTTAGGGGGTGGACCCATCAAAAGCCCATGAAAGATTGGAAAGTTGATTGGTTAGCTTGAAAGGGTGCCTGGTCCTTCCCAAGCCCAAGGTAATATAACCCAGGCTTAACAAAGTGCTCTCCCTCCTGCCCCCTACCCCGTAACAAGTGCTCACCCTTTTTGTTCATGTGTTCTTTCTCCATTGCAGCCATGTAGCCCTAACAACACCTGGGGGTCAGGCCTGGTGTCTGGCAGCCTTGCACACTCCAAGCGTGGGCCTGTGCACAGAGCCAGCTAGAGCGCAGCTGGGAACAGACTATACTAGCCAGATGGGGCCAGACATGGACTGAATCAATGGCACAGAATTTCTGCACCTTGGCCTTTGTACTGGGCTAGATGAAGACAGGGTTGGACTTTGTTCACAGTGGGACAAATGGAGATGAGACGTGGGGAAACTGGGGGCAGCCTTATATTTCTACTCAAATAAATCTCACAACCAGACCTCACCCTTCCATGTGGGTCCCTGAAAATGCTTTTCTTGAACAACCACAAGGACCCCATTTCCACTGGCAACAGAATCATAAGTTCCTGCACTCCACTACCATGTCCTTTATCCCTAGGGAATGCCTGTGAGGAGTCTAGAAGACACCTGTGCAAAACTAAAATAAATTCTCATTTAATGATTATTCTTTATTTTTACTCTTTATCTTTAATTATAAGCAGTACTAAGTCAGTTTAATATATACAATACAATATTTTTATAGACAATTTCTCAGCAATCTAGATAAATAAGGTAGTCCCTGAACTGCCTATGACTTCAGCACATGATCAGCTACCCCCATCCAACACTGCGCAAACACACTGCAAATGTGAATGTCAGGGCTACTCTGCAGGGCAGACACACTGCTACTACACATGAGAATAAAATTTAAAAGGGAGGAAGAAAGAAACAAAGAATAAATATCAGCACTGACAGATAATTCATTGACATGCATGTGTGTGTATAAACATTTTGTGTGTGTGTGCACACACAATGGTGTGAACATTATGCAAATAGTGAATTCAACAAACCTGTGAGAACCTGCCCCTGTGTAAGAACCATGTTCATCCTAAGAAATGAGGCAATTCTACCACCATTGTCTAAAACAGCCGAGGAATGTGCCTAGGAGGTCTAAATTCTGAGCTTGTCTTTGGGCGTATAAATGAAGTCAGTGTTGGGGCAGACCAGTCCCCACGTCAGTCTACCTTTCTCTGGCCACCTCATTTTCTTCCTGTTACTGTGTCCTGTACCAAGTACTATTCTTTCACTATAGAGCTAATACTTGTATGCACTGGATTCTCTTGACAAAAGGGTGTTTATTGAACATTTGCTATGGTGTGGGTTGAATAGGGCAAGAAAGAATAGTAATGAGTAAATAAGAATTGTTTTGGTATTTTACCTTATATCTCCCCTTAAAGCACTTGTAAAAGATGGGAAGTACACAGAAAGTGAATAGGGAAGAGGAAAATATATAACCAAGGATTAAACTGTACAGTTGAAACAATGAGATACAGCTGCATAATGCTTTCATGTTTATGGAGTATTTTTTCCCCCTAAGTCATTTAAACTTGACTTTATGACAAGAATACCAGCTCTGAGAGGGGAAAAAAAAAGCAGCCTAAGTCACATGTCTAGCGATCAAGAGCTCAGCCCCGTAACTGACACTGAACATTGTGTTCTTCCCACCACCCAAAAGTGCCTCTCACAAATGCCAACAGTTATAGTCAGGGAATGGGAAAAGCAGCATGGGTGATGTGCATATGGAGCTTCTTGGGTGTGCAGAGGCTGCGTCAGAAAGAACTCCAGCTGGAGAAGAGCAGGAGCAGAGAGGTGTTGAGTGAGTGAGAGCAATGAGGCAGCAGGTTCCACTGAGGAAAGAATCTTTATAGCCAGAGGGAGATGACTTCACAAATAAGTGAGGCAGTGAGGACAGTTAGGGCTTAAGATTTCAGAATGAAGTGTATGACTTGACTCACAAAAGAAAACAATGATTGATTCTAAAACAGAAGGCAAGCAGTGCTTTAGGAAAATTAACCCGGTAGGGCCTGTGAGATTCACTGGGGCAGTAGAAGGGCGGGGGCCAGAACGAAGGCAAGGGAACCAGGTAGGTCCCAAATGCAGTAATTCAGCAAGACAGTAGCGAGGACCAGAAGTGAGGGGGGTATCAGCAAAATTTGATTTTCTCCTGTCTATATTTCTTTTGAGTGATTAGCCCATCTAGAAAAACTTTGAAGGTAGCAGGAAAAGATTTAATTTTTAACCGCCACACATGGAAAAATCTGACAAGTATTGGCTGATGGGAGAGATGGAGGGAGGAGAAACCCAGTGGGACTGGCAAAACTGGAAGTCCAATGAGCAATCTGGTAATCGGTGTTCTTTCACTTTGAATCGAGGCTGATTTATTAACACAATTACGATTTTACACCCTTACTAGGGGTTTGACATAACTAAGTTTTGACTGAGGGTTCCTCTTGGGAGTAAACCCAGTAGGAAAGCTGAAGAGGAGATGAAAAGGTCACTTGGGTACAGACCACAAAAACACATGGGCACCATGCTGCAGTCAGTGAAGGTTTTTATGCAAGGGAGCAACAGGAGCTGGTCAGCGTAAAATTTTGAATTTAGGCATTTAGAATTTCCCCTTCGGTGGGAACATGGAGGATTCACCGGGAGGAAATGCAGGATGCAGATAGAAGGCCAGATCGACAGTCCAAGGGACAAAACAAGAAACAAGGCTGTATTAAGATGTTACTGGGTGTGAGGAGAAGTGGGAAGGAAAGCAAATACTCCTATGCATTTTTAAGTACCATCACTTTTAAGAACTTTTAGCAGGTACTCTGCTAAACAGCTTCTGGGCATGGATGCTACAGTGGCTCAGGTATTGATCAGAAGGACTGCTGGCTGTCTAGATGTTAAGGAGAGCCAGGAGTCAAGGACAAGGGACTACCCAGGTCTTGGCCACAGGGTCAATAGTGAAATTTGTTAGTGAAGGAAGGCAATGAGTGCGATTTTTAAAATGCCGAGTTTGCAATACCTTTGGACCATTTAGGTGGCGAGGTCTAGCAGGCAGCCGGATATACACCCGGACCCCTGGGGAGGGGAGAATGTAAGAATGAGTTTGTGAGACTGCTCCTTTTTGCTGCTGACCCTAGCCAGCGACGGGTTTAAAGGTTTGCACTTGGTAATTTGGGGGGAAATAAGTTATTTAAAATAAAGAACTAAATGTAGCCTGAATCCATCTCCTATGTAAAGGAGTTCACCTAATACCTTCATTTCCTCAAATTTCCATTTAAAAATGAGACTTCATTTTTTATGAAGGTAATCAAGTTGCTTAAATAAAAAGTCACATGTTATAGAGTGCGTGCACACACACCACCTCTTCGACTGGCTTCCACTTGCCCAGCTGGAGGTAAACTGCATTAGAGGAAAAGATGTTTTTAAATAACTGCCGCCCTCCCTGTGGCAGGTGTTCACTGCCTTCCCGGTCGTGAACGGCCAGCTCTCTCACGAACACGTAAGGGACCGCCTTTAAATTGTACCTCAGTGTTAAAAGGCTGCTCTCTCTCCCATGCTACCTCAACTTTAATTTGCGCTCTAAACTTACTGGTTGTAGCAAAAGTGATTATATTTAGTTTACCAACAGAGTTAATAAAAACATGAAGGAATTTCAGATGTGGTATGTTTTGTATTTTTACAGATATTAATCTTTTTTTTTTTTTTGCTCATTTTGATAGAGTTGGAAAATGTATCCCTGGGAAATTTAATCTGAAGAATACTCCCTGTTTTGTTTTTCTCTATGGAATTTATCTTTGTTTAATGTACTATATAATTATTTTGTCTATTTTCTGTGTTTACCTACTAGGCAGTAAGCTCAAAGAACACAGGACTTTTTTTTGAGAGAGAGAGAGACGAAGAGAAAGAAGCATCAGTTGGTTGCCTTCCATACATGCCCTGGCAGGGGACTGGTTGAGCCCACAATCTAGGTATGTGCCCTGACTGGGAATTGAACCCACAACCTTTTAGTGTATGGGGACAATGCTGCAACCAACTGGGCCATGAGGCCAGGGCAACAACACTGAGCTTTTATCTGTAGGGGTTCACTGATGTATTCCCAGCAGTTGGCCTATACAGTAGGGGCTCAATAAATAATTGAGAGCAAATAAATCATAGTCTTGTGATTATTGTACCTCAAGACCTTATCATATGTTTTTCCTTAACTCAATCATGACTCAGTCTCCATCCTCCAGCTTAATCTTGAACCATGATTTCTACTTATATACTCCAAAGAAATTCTTTTAGGACCCATGTTGCTTTTGCTATGGGACCCTATAGGACACTGAAGGTTATAAATACAAAGAAATTAACATGGGAAAAACTGCAGCCAAGTGCCAAAATCTCCCAGGTTCTCCATGTGATTTCTTTGCCTCTCTCTGTCTTATGAGGAATTATGATTCTTCTCTTAGCCATCCTACTCTGACTTCTGGTTTCCTGATCTCAATTACTGTTTCAGTCTCTGTTTCAGTCTAGACTTCCTTTCAGTATTCTGGGTTACCTGAATGTGACATCTGTTGTTTTCAATGCTTGACACCTTGATTGTGTGTGTGTGTGTGTGTGTGTGTGTGTGTGTGTGTGTATTTAAACCTAGAGAATGGTCTTAGCCTGAATTTCTAAACAGATCAGAGACTCACAAAACTTAAAATTATAGGACAGATATTATGGACTACTTTCCCCCTCAAGGTTCTTAATGTCCTTTGCTCTCTCCATTACAAAATGTAATAATTTTCTTACCACACTGTTGGAGGGGATAATCACAGCAACCATTTGCATTCCTTACTCAACATAAATTTTTCTCTGCTCATCTGGACCTAGCATGAATTATTAAATAATCAAAGACAAAAGGAACTATTATACTACAAATTCCTGTTAAGAATGAAATTTAAAAAAAAACTTCAAAATTAGAAAAAATGTTTTCTAAATAATTTATGCCATAACTTTTCCATTTGATGTCTAGATATACGTTAGCAAAAAATATTGTGCTTGAGCACTCTTTGTGAAATGCAGCCGGTGTATAACGTAGGCTGTGGTGAGCACTTGCTCGCTCTCTTTCTCTGTGTCTTCAGCATTTTATTGAGTTTACTGCAGTAACATCATTAGTTAATAAAATTATACAGGGTTCAGGTATACAATTCTACATACATCATCTGTATGTTGTGTTGTGTGCTCACCACCCAGGTCAAGGCTCCTTCCATCACCATTTATCCCCCTTTACCCTTTCCTATCTCCCCTCCACCCTCTTTCCCTCTGGCAATTACCATACTGTTGTCTGTGTCCATGAGTCTTTTTTTCTTTTTGCTTTGTTTAATACCTTCACCCTTCTCATCCAGCCCTCAACCCCCTCCCCTCTGACAGCTGTCAATCTGTTCTCTGTACCCATGAGTCTGTCTCCACTTTGTTAGTTCAGTTTGTTCATTAGATTCCATGTATAAGTGAAATCATATGGTACTTGTATTTCTCTGGCTGGCTTATTTCACTTAGCATAATACTCCAGGTCCACGGCTATGGCTTCCTAAATCATCAGATTGACCTAATTTAATTCATAGGCCAACAGTTCCAAGCATACCAACTGTATCAGTGGGGCAATGTTTAGAAAGGTTCTCATCATCTGCACAAAAGACAGTTCACTTGACAGCACTCGTTTCTTGGGCAATGACTCAAATCAGTTAGACTGAAAATAAAGCTGAAGGGCACACAGCTGTCATATAGCCCGAAGTAGCTCTCTGAGCAATAACTTGATTCATTTTTCCCTGTTTGTACAACTAGTTCTGCAAACAGGATTACAACCCAAGAAATGTATTTCCCCCCCACTGTGAAGAAAGAGCTTCTTAGTGTCCTAGTGAGGACTTTATTGGTTTTTTTTACCCTTATGGGTACAGTAAACTGCACATAGTGATTTCTTGATTTTATTTAAGAAGAAACAGACATTTAACTCAATAGGCTATGTGACCCAGTTACAACTAAGGGCACTAAAATTAGAAAATAACATTTTATCAAAGTAATGTTAGCATCAAAGTTTGAGGAACAGACATGTACCAGACTGAATTTTTATGTCTACTGAGTATAACCAACTTATTTTTTGTAACATTCCTTATTTAAGTTTACATTACAGGAAATTTACAATATACACAAAGTAGAGAGTATGGTATAGTGAAGCCCATGGGCCCATCACTCTGATACAGCAATCACAATACCCACCCTCACTGGATATCTGAAATAAATTCTAGATGTCATATTTTACCTGTCTTATTTCAGTATGTATCTTTAAAAGATAAAGAGAATCCTTAACAAATATAGCCACAATGCCATAATCATATCAAGTGGTGTGCTGGTCGTTTTTAACAACCAGTTCTTGGGTCAGGGCCAGGGGCGGGGAAGGCCCTGATATGTAGTCTTTGCATATTGTCATTTCATGGTGTAAATATTCCCACCATGGCCAATTTCAGGGTACCAGCATGATGCCACTGAACGTGGCATTGAAAAGCACTGCGCAGAACACCATTTTACAGGACTTCCACTATGCAGATACATTAGACATAAATAACCTTAACATAAATAAAAGCAAATTAGAGTAAAATAATTAAAAAGATATATTTTGAGCATTCATTTTACTACTTTAATTTCAGGTATGTATAATTTAATTTTTAATGGCTGTGTTTAACAACTGGCTGGCAAAAGTCCTGAAATCAGCTCTCACTACTCTAGCATACCACTGAATCGCATCCAAATATTTAACAATTCCTTACTGTAACCAGCTATTCAAATTTCTCTGTCACGTCTCTTCTCTTTTTCGGCAGCAGTAGAGAAACATTTAAGCAGGAATGAAAAGGGAAGTTTGCTTTAGGAAGCTACACCAAAGTGTTAGGCTTTCTAAATGGTTCAGTGCTGCTGTGTATAACTCTGTCCGCTGTTAACGTCTGTTTCCGGGCAGGCAGTTAAATTAGATGCAGCATGCATGCATACCTTTATGTTACTGGGGAATCACAATATGTTTTTCCTTCACTTTTAATGCCCAGTCTCAAGCCCCCAAGACAAAGAGTTTGAAAAGGGATAGGGCAGAGAATCTTCAGAAGGAAAAGTAAGTCTGTTCCAGGGAGACAACCTGGAGTTGATGGCGGGTTCTACATAGAAGATTCCTAAGGAGACGTGAGACACCCTTCTGTGCCTGGTATGTCCAACCATTGAAACTTCATTGGTGCAAACCCTCTTTAAATGTGTCTTCCAAAACTTAATACGGCACACCAGACTAGTAGGGCCTAAGTGGACCATCAAATGGGGTAGCCGCCGTCCTCGATGAGGATGCCAGGCTGCACTGCAACCCCTCCTTGAGCTCAAGCAACACTCAAGTCCAGTCAACGAACCAGTGTCTACCACTACTCACCCAGCCTCCACAGCGTGCGCTCACGGACCCCTTCCCACCACCAAGTCTGCTCCTAAACTGCCTTTCCAATGTCATTTCCCACAATGCCTTTGAATGAACCCTTTTACTCTAGACAGGCCAGACTACCCACTGTGCAAAAAAATACACACCATTTTTATACTTCAACTTTTTGTTATAAAAAATTCCTAGCACATACAAAAGTATAAATATTAGATAAGGGAAGCCTCATGTAGCAATTATCAACTCATATCATACCCATGGCCCTGAACTGTTTTGAAGCAAACCCTGGACACATCATTTCACCCACAGTTATTTCAGTATCATATCCTTTCCCTCCTGCACACCTCTGCTCGGACATTTCCCTTCATCTCTCCAAATTCTATCACATCCTGCAAGGCTCAGCTCGCTCAGGTTTCATTTCCTACCTTATTTCCACTGAACTTGTCACTTAGTCACAGATCTCCTTGGGCATCTCTCTTGTTGTTACCTGTTGCTCCTTACCTCTTACCCTGTATACTCGCAATGTCAGTGGAAAGGAGGAAACCTCTCTCACTACACATACAGTACAACAATAAATGCATAGCAGGGAAAGAACTAAGAATAACAATTTGGCCTAATAAAGTTTATTAAAATTTGGTAAAGCAATTTTACACAGCATGTTCACCCAATTCCTCATATGGGAAATGTCTCATGACATAGAACACAACACGCAGACACGGTATGATGAGACAGAAATAACACAGAGTTCAAAGGCCTGGGTTCTTGACCTGGCCCTTCTGTTTGTGTGCTATTTTGGGTATACCGACTGACTTCTTGGAGTTCACCAATAAAATAAAAATTAAGTGCATCCACCCTTTCTCTTTCCTTCACTAGATTATCAAAAGCAAATGTGATTGTATATGAAAAGATGGCTTTGTAACTGATAGAGCATGTTATTGATACACATTATTACCTGTGAATGCAGAAGGAGTGGCCATATGACTCGACAACAAGGAAAACTATTGCTTTGGATCCTGAGAATACGAGAATAAACGTAAGCTCTCAACAGGGAAAATGGGAATGTAACAGATAATATGGAGATCAGGTGGGAATCAGAATCAAGAAAATTAACCCTGGGAGGAATGTAAGAGCTTGCCTAAAGTTGTTCTGAGACCTCAAACATCAATTCCTTACAATTAAAACAAACTGAAGGACCCCTAAAAAGAGACTGCAAAGAAAGCAAGATATACTGTCAACCATTTAAGAAAAATTCCTGTTGTATTAAATAATTTAATGAAAAGACAAAATTCAATATCTGATTCCATCCTTCAAATAAAACTGTAGAATTACTCAATAAAATCACTACATTCTTGCCTGGCTGCTGTGGCTCAGTGGATTGAGTGCTGGCCTGTGGACCAAAGTGTTGCTGGTTCGATTCCCAGTCAGGGCACATGCCTGGGTTGCGGGCCAGGTCGCTGGGGGTGTGGAGTGCGTGCAAGAGGTAACCACACACTAATGTTTCTCTCCCTCTCTTTCTCCTTCCCTTCCCCTCTAAAAATAAATAAATTAATAAATTCTTAAAAAATAAAATGGCTATAATTTTGAGTTTATGCTCTCCAGTACATTTTCAAAACCTGTGCCTTCTCAATTTTGCATTCTGTTTTGCCAAAGAACAACTATTAATATCAAACTGAAAACATTTACCACATTATACCAAACACTACTTAAATTACAATGGAATTGAGATCTCTTCTTTCTCCAGTAGAAAAGGGAATAATAGATGGCTTTGTCAAGAAAATACTGTTTTACAAACCATACCACAAGCTGCATTAGTGTCCTATGAGAGGCAGGTTCAGCCTACCTAATCCATCCAGTGGAATTAATATTATCATTATATTTTTCTTGCAAGTAAATGAAAATTACACGCATTGGAGAAAGGCTTAAATTTTGTAAAACTCTGAATAATCCAGGCCAACATAGAAAAAGGGTTTTTCAACTTTGGACATTAATACAATTTAGCAATAGATGGTAAAAATAACAGCTGCTATGCCTGGTAAATCCAAATAAGATTATTAGGTCAAAATCACAGAATTACACAGAGAACATTTCAAAATTCCCAGCACACTGACAACAAAGCACCAAAGTGGAATTTCATTAGGAAAGAAAACATTTTATTTAGAAAGAATGTTTTTGAAAATTTCACCATATGTGGTATCTCTGAAGACTTCATCAGAGAGGAAAAATACAAGAATCCAAAGGGTAAACTTCAGAACAATAGTTTCCTTCCTGTATTTCCCTTCCCCTCTCATTAACCCCCACTTTATGCACCAGACAACTCGATGTACCCCTACATCTTGTTCTTCACACACATGTGTGTACAGAGATTTTTTTTTTTTAAATCACAGTTTTTAAAAAATGATATATTAGAATATACTTTCTTTTGTATAGATCACTTCAAGATTAGGAAAGTAACAGTCACTGATTCTGTTACTTTCATGATGAGAAAAAAAAACACAAGGATATTTTAGGGCTTCTAACAAAAATGAGAATTTTATGCCATTTAGACATATTACTTTGAGTATTGTTACCTAGGATGGTCAATTATCATGAAAGACTTTTCAAGGACAAAGTCTACATATCTACTGCAAATAAGCATTAAAAATGTGAAGGACTGTTAATTTTTTTACTGGTCCATTTGATAAATAAGTCAAGGTTGAATTTCAGAGGATAGAAAAATGAACAAGTTTCAGGCTATAACAGAAATTTAAAGGTCTTTCTGCTCTGGTCCTAGGACAGCTATAAATCCCTCTACTTTGTCTGTAGTGTTTCTTTTTAACCAATAATTATACAAGCGTAATTTGTTAGCATTAAGTAATGACTGTACTTTAAAAAATAGCCAAGAAAAAGTCCACTTAAGCCTAGTTAACTGAAACAACAAACTATAAATCATCAAAAGAAAAATCAAGTGGAGGGTTTCCTGATTGTTTCTTCTCAGCAGATATGATAAGAAGTCCAGTGTGAAGACACATAGACCCTAATAAGTGGCTGACGTGAGGCTGGAGTGGTTGAATAGGCTCAGTGTATTTCAACAGCTACAGAAGTGGATGCTCATCACGAGATAACCATGTTAAATATTCTAACCCCTTAATGTCAGTTAACTTATTTAATGTTCCACAACTCTGTGAAGTTATTGCCACTTTATAAATGAGGAGACTGAGAGGGTTATGTGATTTACCTAGGACTGCACAACTTGTAACAGTAAAACTAGCACGAATGTGAATAATCGTCAAAATAATTTTTGAGGAGAATAAAAAGTAGTTTAGCTCAATGGAAAGAGCAGAGTAAACATTCATTCATTCATTCATTCATTCATTCACTCATTCTTCAGCCATGAGTGGAGTGGAAGTCGGCAAAATGACGAAGGGGGGAGAACTCCCATCCTGCCTACTATCTGCCTGAACTTCAGCCAAGCTACAGTCTCTCAGAATGCCAGCTTAATTGTAAAAACAGGAATCATTCTACCTGGCCTACTTTCTACCTTCACATTGACGATAACATCAAATGCAATGGAAACTCCCTCCGCCCTGGACGTATCAGAGAACCATCGCCCACGAAAGAATGAACTCATCACAAATACGAGCTCTGTTCTCCCCACAAAACCTGCCCAACATGCCCACAGTTTCCAAGCCTTCTGGAAGACAAGGAGCTGCCCTGCACGGTTTCAGCAGACCTCTCCAGTACAAAGAGAGTCATTCTTCTTCCCATAAACAAACATGACTACCCCCGCATCTTTTCTCATTTCGTCAAAAGACGTTCTTGTTTAGATGCTGTCTTAATGCATTCCAGCTACTACAACAACAAACTACCATAGTCAGGGTGTTAACAAACATTTCTTACGGTTCTAGAGGCTGAGAAGTTCAGTATCAAAGTGGCAGAAGATTCTGTGTCTGGTGAGAGCTTGCTTCCCGATTCATAGACAGAGCTGTTCTCCCTATTTCCTCACATGGTTGGAGGGGTGAGAAAGCTTTCTGGATTCTATTTTACAAGGGTGCTAATCCCACTGATGAGGGCTTTATCCTCATGACCTACTCACCTCCTAAAGACCCAACCTCCTAACCCTATAGCCTTGGGGATTAGGTTTCAACATATGAATCTGGGGGGTAGGGGAGACACAAACATTCAGTCTATAGCAGAAGCTATAGTTTTTAAAGTTGTGCTAAATATAATTTATATTCACTGGTCATCTGAAATTTGAGGATTTGAGGGACCCAATAATAACAGGAGGAATTGAATCTATTCCCTCTATAAAAAGCAACTGAAGTTATAAAGTAAGCATAGTTTGACTTAAGTAATTACCATGGGATCCTTGTGATGAAAGTTAATGGGAATATTCAATTTTATGACCTCTTTCTCAAACGTCCCCCACATTAGTCTCCTCTGTCCTATCCCCACTGCCCTGCATGGTCTCTCAGTACAATCCCTGTCATCTCAAGCACATCCTCCAAACAGATGCCAGCACCACTTCCCAAAACAAATCTCATGTCACAGCTCTGCTTCAAACCCTTCCTCCTGATGAAGCCATGTGCTATTTATAGGGTTAAAA
The DNA here is from genome assembly GCA_004024845.1 of Tonatia bakeri. NCBI lineage: Eukaryota > Metazoa > Chordata > Mammalia > Chiroptera > Phyllostomidae > Tonatia > Tonatia bakeri. The sequence continues at coordinate 58,461 of PVIA01002221.1, read as the reverse complement.
ATGCATCTCCGAGCCCACCCCAGGCAGCAGCTGAGCCAGAGTCAGCACTGGGCCGTCCAACTCCCACTGCAGTGCTCTTTCATTCATGCCACGAAGGGAAGGGCTGACCTTGGTTGGGAGGTTACACTGGGCTGGTTGGTATTTTAGAAACTCAAAGTATGAGTTTGATCCCAAGCACATTTTTACATCAGTGTAAAAGCCCGTAGAGCAGAAAGCAAAGCTGGCAGAATACGGGTCACCAGGCAAAAAGAAAGGAGCTACAGGGCCAATGGGGAATGTAGAGCCGGAAGGAACTTCAGGCCCTACGCCACGATGCAATGGGAGATGGAACATTCGGCTTCTTTAGCTCCAAAAATTTTATTCATGTCCCATGACTTTATTTTTTTGTTACATGAGCAATAAAATGGCAATAAACACATACTTATCAACAATTGAATCTAAAAAACAAACTAAGCAAACAAGAACAGAGACAGAATCATGGATACAGAGAGGGTTTTGATGGTTGCCAGATGGAAGTGTGTGTCAGGGAACGGCTGAAGAGGGGAGGGGATTAAGAAGTGCAAACAGGCAGTTACAGAACAGCCATAGGGATGTAAAGTACAGTATGGGAAATGGAGCAGCCAAAGAACTTACATGCATGACCCAGGGACATGTGGGGATGGCTTAAGGGAGTGGGGGGTGTTGGGAGGAGGAGGGCAAAGAGGGAAAAATTGGGACAACTGTAATAGCAGTAATCAATAAAATATAATTTTAGAAAAATGTCCCATGACTTTATATCATAAAACATTGTGCTAAATTATTTTACTCTGTATTTGTCCCTTAATCATAAAAATATAAGCAATGCAAACTTAAAATATAATAATAAATTTTAAAATAATTGTCCAGGAGATGGACATGATTAACTGGAATATTTTATTTAATCTTTGGGTATTTCATTAGGGGTGCCTAAGAATGAAGATGTAGACTAGGAAAGAATGAACATGCATGCAAGATTAAAAACTACTGGTGGCACCTTCTCCCAGATCTTATGGAAAATACAAATTTCCACCAATATCTAGAAAATATTTCACTGTAATTCTAAAACAACTACAAAATAAGCATGCAGTAATAGTTTAATCAGTTACTTAAGACAATTCACAGGAGCAAATGCTGTAAGCTATTAGCTATCAATATAGATTTAATTTTAATTTAATACAGGCTAAGTACATTGAAGGGAGAAAAATCTAAGTTGGCAAATCTTTTCTATTGAAAGCTTCAGGTAAACAACATGAAATCAAGCAATGGGATTCACTATGGGTAAACCTAAAACCCAGTCCAAGGTTCCCTCCCATCAATATGCTTCAGTACATTTGTCTTTTGTCATCGGTTGATTCCCTCTGTGGCACTAATATTTGTACTCCAGGCTCTCACTGCTCTTCCTTCAGCTTCATGACTCTAGGTAAGGAGGTCTGGTGAAGCACAGAAAAATGGGAATAGTAGGGCCTGAACCAGCCTGTAACCCCAGTGCCCCTCCCAGCTGGGCTGGTCCAGTTCTGACACCAATAAGGAACAAGCCATGCCTGGAAAACCTAGATCCCTTTTTAGCATTGTAAACCACGTAGGAGATGCTTATTACATCCTCTTTGTTCCCCATTTCTCTGGTGCCCATCACCATAGTAACAACGCACACGGATGGAAAAGTAGGCTAGAAATACCCCAAAGTGGGGGTGGAGATGGGAAACATGGAGGAAAGGGCCTTTCACTCATTAAGAGAGAAAAGCCTAGAGTTTCTGCTACTGGAGATATCACAGTATTAAGGGGGTATTCTAATAGAAAAAGTAGGTTTTCTTTGTCTTTAAGAGCAACAGTAAAAAGCAGCTTAAAAATTCAATAAATATGAATGATTACAGGGGGCCGATTTGCTGGGCTGTGGAAGTTTTGAAGCCAGATGTGTTTTATTAGAAAATCTTGGTTGCAAATAGAAGAGCATTTACAAAGCATCAAATTTTGGAAATCAAGTACTCATTCCACAGTGTGAATTATTACCACTTAAAATTTTAGTTAGTAAAGTACAGCATCAGAAAATATGTCAGTAGTATTATAATAACTATATGTGGTCCATGTGGATACTGGAAATATTGGGGGAACACTTGGTAAAGTACATGACTGTCTAACCAGGGTACTGTACACCTGAAAACTAATACAAAATAATATAATATAAACTATAATTGAAAAAATAAAAAAAGTTTTGGTTAAAAAGCAGTATTAAATTTTACCACATGATTTTTGGCCACTATAAAAATGGTATTTAAATTATTTACTTTAATAACTTATATGCACTGATTTTCAAGAAATTTGGGGGGGTATTTTGCAGTACTAAAAGTTGTGACCTCTATTAAAGAAGTGTGGCTAGAAAGGTAAGTTGATACAATGACTATTTTCCTGAAAGTCACAAGTTTATCTTCCAAGGTTTGTATAAAATATACCAGGAGGACATCGTTGTGTGGGGTGATGGGGGTGAATGCTGTTCCAGCCGAGGGAGTCACTGCCGCTGTGGAAACCAGACCAAGGCCTTCTGCGGCTCCAGGCCCCTACTGCCTGCACATTTACAGACCTGTAGGGGCCCTCTCCATCCCTATTGCTTTCAAAGCCTTGACCTGCTGAAGTTGCACTGTAAGAAAAGATAAATCGTCCCACTCCAACATCTCCATTTTGCGTTGAATTTTGTCTTTCCCTGCCACCAGCCTGAGTCCTCCCTGCTCAATACTTTCCAGGACATTTGGAATACTTGGGGTATTAGTTATGTTACTGGTCAGGAAATAGGAAAAGGAACCCTACTAGCCACAGTAGCTACTGGGGGAAGTTCTACTCTATGCAAATAAAAATGGTGGATATACAAAAAAAAGCAGGAGATGCTTTATGGACACTTGTTTTAGAAAATCTAACACTCTAGTCATGTAGATTTTAGCGAAAAAAGCAACAAACAACTTTGTGGGGATCTTTAGGTCCTTGACTGAGCCACAGACTAGTTGTTAAACTGGACCTTCTTCACTTGGCCTTTCCCAACCTCAATACCCTATCAATAAAAGCGAAGGATAGAACAGAACAGGGATATGAACTTCAGGCGACCGAAGGATTATTTCAAGGAATGTTCCAGTGTTACGCATATAAATCTGTGTGTATTATCCTGGGAAAGACCCTCAAGGATATTCATAACGTAAAGAAGTTAAAAATCCTCTCTAAGGTCTTTTCCAAATAATTCTAGAATACCATGACTTGAATCAACTTACCCAAATCAACTCAAAGTTTGGAACTCAGACTCTGGTGACCAAAATATTCAGATCTTTTCAAAAGTCTGCACCCAGGGAATGTTGTCCCTGATCCTCTCATCCAATCCCCGCCACCAACCACTCTCTAGCCCTTTACCCACTTTATTTTCTTCCCTAGCACTATGACATCATATTTAGTATTTGCTTATTGTTTAACTTCCCTCTTCTAGAATGTAGGTACCATGCAAAAAGCATTTTTTTTTTCAGTGTTGGATTTATTCCCAGTGCCTGGCATGATGCCTGATAAATATTAAGTTCTCAGAAAAGTCCCAATGTATTAATTTTTTTAAATCCACAGAATAAAGCATGACAGTAAAAAAACTAAAATACATTATTTTTCTTTTTAAAAAATCTAAGAGCCATGCACTCTACTAAACATTTTATAAGCATGTCTATCTTACTTAATCATATGATCACTTTAAGTCAAGTTTTCCAATTCTTAGGGCCTTCTATAAAGTAACACATCTGGGAAAAAGAGCCAGGCAGTATCTTGTAGAAAAAGTTGCTTCATCAAGTGCCAAACTTACTCGGTTTGCTTAGACAAAGCCACATATCCCATTACAAACTCAGTTTCTGCATTTGCGTTGTGAGGATACTACTTGCCCTGTCCACTGTTGGTCGTCAGGAGAATAAAGGTGAATATAATGCTTTAGTAAGTGAGAAGTGGTGTGCAAATGTGTAATACAGTAAGTGATGCGGGGGTCCCTGTGAAGTATTTTGGGAGACATTTGCTGTAAGCTTTGGGAGATGGCAAGAAAACAGGGGGCATCTGTAAAGTGTCCTTTCACACGTGGATAGAGCTTCCAGGAACCAGGCGGAGCCCAGTAAAGGCTCCCTACTCAGTAGGACTCTGGCTAGGCTTAATTCCACTCCCTTCAGATTGCATTGCTCCATAAAGAGAGATGTCCCAAATGTAGTCTGGGACCAAACTTTTTGCTTGCTGTAATTCACAATCTTATCCTGGGAAGAAATTAGCATTTTTTTAAGTATAAAATGCAAAAGAAAATTTTTTTCAATGTGATTGAGACTTCTTCTTAGAAACCACTCACTCACCCAGCTGACTGTCAAGCATCTGGTGATCTTTACCAGTACTTCTTCTTTTTGGTATCTAGTGTAACGATGGGGTAAAAAAATTATGTACAATTTCTGGTTAAAAAATTATGTACAATTTCTAACTGTTCTAGAAGAGTTTGTTGGTATGTTCTTAAAATGGATGGTCGTGATTAAATCACTTTGGTATCAAGTTAGCTTCTTCTGGAGATATATATATATATCTATATATATGGTATATATATATATATGGTATGCACCAATCATGCTCTTTCCCTTTTGAGGAAATCTCTAAATTGGTCTACTAGGGCCTTTTCTCTTAGAGTTTATAGCTAATTTGACTGAAAAGTTTTCTTTAGCAATTAACCAGTTTATCTGTAAACAGAGCTATGGAATTTGAGGTTTTTGTTTGTTTTAGAAAGAGATACTCTGGAAGAATTTATTTCTAGATCATTTGCTCAAAGAATTTGCTTCAGAACATGGAGGTTCCTGTTGATTCTCCCCAGCTATCTCCTTTCCTCCCTTTTCACATTCATCCTTGCCCCACATTCGAAAAGCAAGGCAAACACCTCACTTGGCAGGAGTCTGCCCGCAGTGCACTGTCTTGGGGAGTAACAATCTCCAGGGCCTGATGCACAGGGCCATTCTGAAATACTTACAGGGCTACAGAGGTTAAGAAGTGAATGACTTTCATGACTGAGAAACAAACCCTTTGGGGAGTTGGGAAAGTTTCCATTTCTTTGCTTGGAGCAACATGGAGGAAGATCTAATTAAGCTGTTAGTAGAAAACTGAAATTCACTTTTATGATCAGTTACTAGATCAATTTTGGCATACAACTCAGGAGTTTAAGAATAGGGTGGAATTACACTGCCTTCATTTTCATATACTGATTTATGCAGAAAGATTTTTTAAGCAACTTACATTTAAAAAGCAGAAAGTGATTTACCATATTTTTCAGACTATAAGACACCCCCCTCCCGCAGCATTTGGGAGGAATAATGGTTGTTAATGCTGTGGTTGCATTGTTTACATTTACATTGGTGAAATATTATGTTATTAAATATTTTACCATATTTTTTGCTTCAAAAATTTTTTTCCTATTTCCCTCCTCTAAAACCTAGGTGTGTCTTATGGTCCAAAAATGTGGGTAATATGGAGTCTAGCTTATTCTAGCAATAAGTAATATTTAATTATAAAAAAATAAACTATTCTTAAGCTCCAGGCACCTCACTGAGAGATAATTTTCCAATAAAATTTTACCTATGCTTAATAATGATTCATCAGAATTGTAATATACTTGTTCTAGTCAATTGTATACTAAAAAAATAATAATTCAATCTGAAAGAAATTTTATTTAACAGGACCATATTGTCATAGGAACTTTAAAAAATTAAAGGTATAGTTTACTCTTGTGTGTCACAAGAGTATGATAACGTAATTAATGAAAGATTTTCAAACATAATAATTACTTTGGGATTAGGTTTTATAGGAGAATAGGACAGAGATGAGTCCCATGAGGGAAACAACTATGCAAAATTCCCTACTTTTCTGGGAGAGCTTGTTCCCATGTTTTTTAAATGGATGATATGAAAGATATGGAATCATTTTGGTATCAATTCAACTTCTATTGGGTATAAGAGTTTTTTTATAAAAATAAATACTTATAATATCAGAAATGCCATCTTTTACAACTATTTAAAATCATGATAAAAATCAGATATTAACTTTTAAAACGTATGAGTAGAGCACAGAGTTTTTTAAAAATACTTTTAGGGGACACTGGAAGAAAAACATCAGAGACACTGTTCTAGACTGTCTGAGAGCCAGGAGCCTGTGCTGACCGCCCAACATCTGGACCCCCAATGCAAAGGCAAAGCCAGGATTATTTCAGAAAAGGTCAGAAGCATCCCCTGTAAATTGCCAAATCCAGAAATCTGAACACAGTATATGTTCAATAAACACTAGCTCACTGACAAAATATTTTGGCTGTTCTTGACATCTATCAATAGCATAAATACAGTATGTCTTTCTACTTGTAATCTTCATAGAGAGCTTTCAAATTTTAGTCAAATACCAGTCCAAAGTATGTTACTGAAACAAAGCCCTGGACTAGGTAATAAGTATAAAGAATTTCATTCCCCAATTCTTCCCCAGATTTCCATTTGCACGCCAAGTATGAGGCCTGGCCCAGGAAGCCCCAGAGATGAACAAAATAATCTTTATCGTGAAGGAGGATCGAGGCGGAGGCAGAGCTGTTCCCTGGCAGAGACAGTATAATAGGAATACAGCCTCAGAGGCAGCACAGGGGAGGGGATGAGGAGCTCTTGGGGTTGGCAGGCAGAAGGAAAGTGTCTTGAACGGTATTTCAGAGTAGGTAGGTGTGACTGAACTGATTTTTGAAAGATGGGCAGGTGTGTGAAGAGGGGGTCTGAGCCCCCCAGAGAGAGGGGAGGAAGAAAACCGTGGAACGCAGCCATCTTCCTCCCTGTACTGAACACAGTGCAGGAGGCCGGTGCGTGAGGATGTCATTACACAGGCTGCATCCACAGTACACGTACGGATGATAAAGAAACGAC
>PVIA01002221.1:0-51426 GCA_004024845.1 Tonatia bakeri | reverse complement strand
AGGTGCTGATGGGAGGAACCTTAAGAATACGATCTCTGGACAAGTAGCTTATTAGTTGTATAAGAAGCAGTATGGGGTGGAGGGTGGGGAATGGGGCAAAGACAAGCCTAGAATGAGTCCTCGGTTTTTCTGGATCATGTAATTAGTTAAATAGCTTTGTTATTGCAAAATATGGAATCTAAAGATGAATAGCCAGTTTGGGGGGCAAAAAAGAATTTTCAGTCTCATAACCCCAGGCCCTCACTTGTTCTATGAAGTGGGTACTGTAGGTATGTATTATTAGACCCATTTTAATCCCAAGGGGGTAAAATTATTTGTCAATACCACAAGCAGCAGATTGGGAAGCTTACTATAAAACAGGCTTAAGAGCAGGGAGACAGGCCTGTGCTTTCACAGGACTTATATTCTAATTAACAGTGGGTAAAGGGAATAGAAAACAAGTCAGCACATGATAAAGCAAGGTCTGAAAGACTATGATGGGGCAGGTGTGGAGGGTATGGGGACTTCACCTGGGGTGGTCAGGGAAGGTATCTCTGAGGCTGACATCTGAGTTGACTCTTCATCGGGGAGAGGAGGTGGTCACACAAATTCCTAAGGAAAGACCATTCCAGGCAGAGAACAGCGTTTGAGAAGTCCCTGAGGCAGGAACAAGCCTGGTGTGCCACTGAGGGAGGAATTCCAAATACACAGCAAGTGGGGAGCAAGGACAGTCCCCGTGGCAAGGGCATTCCTGGGAGGGTGAAGGTAAGAGGTTTGTGGCACCTTAGGGTGGTGCTGGCACATACAAACTCTCTTGGCGAAGCTGGGAACCTGAGCAGCAGGCACAGCACCGTGTCTGAGAAACTGCATCATGACTCACAGACGCCTTTGGAAGACAAGTCATTGCTCAGCTGAGGATTGCCTATTTCGGCATTGAAATTCGGCCAGGAACAAACTCATTTTGCTTTGCCTAGAGAGATGAACTTTAAAACCCTTAGATGAACAGAATTCATCTTAAATTTATCTACTTGGAGCAAGAAACAACTTGCAGTCCAATGGCGGAGAGCTGTCCCCAAGGTTCAGTCATGCCCTCTCTCACTACGTAAAAGCACAGCCTCCCGGCCGCCCTCCAAGGCTCACAAAGGCAGCATTTCCCTCACGGACACCCAAAGAGCTCGGCTGGACAGGGCGAAGAGAAACAGCACCCCACTGTCAATGTGTGGAGGTGGGTTCCTGCCTCCTCAAAGCTACAGGCCTGAAAGGGACTGGATGTCAGAGCTGCCCGCTGGCCCTGAGACAGGCCATCACAGGCACAGCTCTGGGACACACTGCCCACACTTCCTGTCCTGTGGTCACTTTTCACTACTGCTTTCTATAGGGGCTACCGATCCTCCTTCCAACAGCCTTTCATAGGGCTCCCATTCAGCCAAATGGCTTCACACTCCATTTCCCAAGGGTGACACACACCAAGCTTCTGACCATCTCTGAAAAGACCCTTACTGCCAACTTTATCAGATGCATCTGCTTGGTGTATCAGAGTATTTATATTTAAAGTTTTCCAATATAGCATGAATACATTAAATTTTTCCTGAATTATGTAGCCCCTTTCAGATATCACATTGAGAAGATATATATATATACACTCATTTTAAAGACAGCTCCACACATTATGAAATGCCTTCTCTACAAGGCTGTTGGAAACCTGTGGCACATTCTGGTGCCTGCCTCAGAGCAGGCACAGGCTCATTTCAAACCACACTCCTGCACCCTCTCTTTACTTCTCAGCTCACTGGCCAATATTTTGTTCCTAGAGACTCCATTCAACCTCCAAGCATAGGACATTTATTTGCACATGCTTTCATCGCACCTGGATGTCTCCTTCCTAATAACCGTCACAGTGGCGCTTTTTATTTATTTGCTGAATCCCCTGGTTATCTGCAACCTTCCTGATGGCAGGGAATGAAATTTTGTCACCACTGTATTCCCAGAACTTCGCACGGTGTCTGGCATATGTTAGGTGTTTAACAAATAGCTGATGAAAAGAATACTATGAAATATATTCAATTATGAAAATGTTTCAGCTTCAGAGAGTGTAATAGCCCTAAATCATTCAAATCAAGACCAAGGAAGCGTAAGACTGAGCTATTCTCTTTTTGATTACAAAAATACAAGAAAGATTTTGCTGTTATTTGGGTTTAAACTGATTTTGGAGAAAATTCTCAAGAAAGTTTGACTAACAATTTAATAACACTCATCTGCATATGTATGAAAATGATCACTATTAAAACATTTTTTTTTAATGGAATAAGAGTTCATTTTCAAAAAGCTTCGCCCAGATTAGGCCAAATTAAAGAAGAAAAGCTACTACTTACTTTATCAGGCACAGTATTAAGCACTCTATACATATTTTTTTTTAAGATTTTTTATTTATTTATTTTTAGAAAGGGAAGGGAGGGAGAGAGAGAGAGAGAGAGAGAGAGAAACATCAATGTGCGGTTGCTGGGGGACATGGCCTGCAACCCAGGCATGTGCCCTGACTGGGAATCGAACCTGCGATGCCTGGTTAGCAGCCCGTGCTCAATCCACTGAGCTACACCAGCCAGGGCAGCACTCTATACATATTTTTAAATTTAATTTTCCTATGGCCATTACTCTCAGTTCACAGATGGGGAAAATTGAGGGTGCAAGAGTCTAAATTTTGACACGAAGTGGCAAAGCCAGAATTCATATCTGGGTCTATTCGATTCCAAGAGCTATATATATATATTTTTTTAATTTGTCTGTTTGTTTGAATCTAAGCCATGTTTTAAACTAAGACATAAAAGATGACATTGAGTAATAATGTGTTGCTCCCTCCCATGAAAGCATACAATCTGATACCACTGATTGGGCAAATGCCCAAGTATTTCACATAGGGTTTGGATGCCAATGGCGTTTCAGCAGAGAAATGAGGCAATTTGTGAAAGAGGAATAAGGAGGAATATGAACTAACATTTATAGAAACTTTGTGTTATGCCAGATATTGTATTAGATGCTTTCAAGTATAATATTTCTTTTAATTCTAAGAATCCCGTGAGTTGGGTTGTATTAGTCAAGAAAAAGTTGTAGAGTAACCATGGTGTTTGGCTACCCAATGTTCATTTTCCCCTTCCTTCCTGAGGATATGAACCCCCCCACATTTTAGCTGGGCATAAGGCTGTTTGGAGTGAGGGCAATATCACCATCTCTAGTTCAGCTAGGTGAGGTCACATGACTAAGTTCTGGCCAATGAGATGTAACAAGAAGTGTTGGAGAGCATCAGGAAATTTCCTTGAGAAAGACTTTTGCCTTTCCTGTCTACTTCCCTTACTTCTTTCCTCCTTTCCACTACTTGGAACCTGGATGTGATGGCTGCAGCTCCACCGAGGACGATGAGGATGAGGGCCTCACTTCATATATGGTAGATGTAAGAGGTGAAACCAGTCTAGGTCTCAGAAGACTGTAAAATGATCACACCAGCCTTGGTTTGTCTATTAAGTTTTTTTTTTTTTTCAAATATGTGAAAGAGAAACAAACATCACTTTGGTTAAGTCATTGTTCTTTGTGGTCTCTGTAACTGGCAGCTAATCTTAACTAATCCAGCAACTCCTCTGAACCCAGACATATCAGTGTGCAAAGTCCATGCTCTTAGGCAGAAGCCTGAAGAACTCCAGCTTACAATTTGCAATATACTGGGGGCAGGGTAGTATGAAAATGCTGCAAAGGAGTTTCACAGAGGAAGGAAGGTTTGAATACGCTCTCAAACTGGCATACCTGAGAAACAATCAGAAGGAATACCCTACTTGACAGTGAAGAATTTAGCCTCTATCAGAGGTGGGCAGAGGAAAACCACAGGCACCTGCATGGTGCTGGAACCAGAAGAGAAACAGAAGCTGTGTAACTAGTAGCGTCTGTGAAAGCTGCTGCTGGCTGTGGAGGAAGCACTGTAGAATGGAGCCCTGGAAATGAACACAGGATGACACAGACAAGTGGGGTTACAAGAAACACTGAAATTGAAGAAGTAGGAGATGAAGTTCAAAGATACAGTCTGGAAAAGGACAGGCAGAATCATGTGACCCGTATCAAAGACAGCATAAAGGTCAAAAGGCAAAAGGCAAGACCAAGGTTGAAGCTTTGACAGCTTTTTATTCATTTCCTCTACCCAGTTCACAACAGCACTGAAGTCAATTTAAATTATGTTGGAATGGAAGAGAATCCTAAATGAAAGCCAGGGAGTTTATTATTATCCTTCGTTGAATTTCTAAATGAACAGCAATGATAGGAACTTAGAAGAGAAATTCAGTGACTGGAGTTAGGACTAATTTTATTTAAGATCTTAAAGACCCAGAAAAGAAAGAAAAAAGAAAAGGCAGCAATATGAAAACAGACATGACATAAATAAGAATGCATTTGTAAGTGGCTAAAAAAATTCTGTGCTATAACTGAGCCTCCAAAATTCCTTTCTGAGTCTAAATTGCTCCAGGATTCTGAACTCTGGAGTCAGGACAGCAGGGAGAGACATGCTTCCCACATGAAAAGCATTGTACATCATTCCACCAAGTCTGGAGTAACACAACAAATTCAGCATATAGCTGTTCCTGAAAATATCAGTGTAGAAGGATGCTGGAAAGGAGAACAAAAATGAAATTCAGAACTTCATCTTGAGAGAGAGTAAATAAAAAATCAGGGAATAGATTAAATAGGATATTTTAACATGGGCAACAAAAAGTAAAAAAGGAACATAAAAATACTCATATGCCATCAAAAAGAATTTGAAAATTAAAAAAATAAAGCTTGTTTATAAATAAAAACTTTGGTTAAAGCAAGAATTTTCTAAATATTATAATATTTGCCCCCTTCAACTTCAGATAACAAAACAAAAAAATCACAAATTTCAGGCTACTGCAGGAAAATAGCCACAGGGTCTAAGAAAACTTATTGAGGGATAATGGAATATTATTAAGGACTCAACAGAAATGAGCTATCACTCTATGAAAAGGCAATGAGAAAACTTAAATGCATATTATTAAATGCAAGAAGGCTACAGACTCTAATGATTTCAGGTATGTGACATTTTGGAAAAGGCAAAACTATGGCTATAGTCAACACATCAGTGGTTGCCAAGGGATGGGGAGAGAGAGTGATGAATAGGTGGAAAACAGGATTTTTTTAGGGCTATGATACTATGATATAGTATCATAATCTGATGATACTGCAATAGTGGACACATGTTATTATACATTTGTCCAAACCCACAGAATGTACGCCACCAAGAGTGAACCCTAACATATATACTATGGACTGTTGGTGATGATGACGTGTCGATACAGGTTCATCCATTGTAACGAAAGGACCACTCTGGTGGGGCATGTTGATAATGGGGTAGGCAATGCATGAGTGGGGGCAGAGGATGTATGGAAAGTCTCTGCACTTTACTCTCAATTTGGCTGTGAATCTAAAACTGCTCTAAAAAATAAAACCTATTAAATAAAAAAAACTTGGATGACCAGGTATCCTTTTCAAGTTATATTGATTAGGACTGTTTTAATTTTAATTATTGTTGCTTTCGTTACGAGGATTCTGAAGAATGAAACAGCAGTGGTCTTTAAAAAGCAAATCTTAACAACTAGTTGAATGAAATCACTCCAGATGAAAAAATATTCATGTTAGGTTGGACATGTTGGAACACCTTTCCAACTGAAGAAAAACAGTAAGTTTCAAAGAATAGGAGTTTTAATTCTAACACTTAGAATTGTCATTTTTTCTATAATAAGACATTTTGTGGGGATAGTAGGTATGAGAAAAGTGCCATGATTCAACCGTAGACTCAGTGACAACTCTGCCCGCTTCATTACCCAAACTAAGAGAATATCAGACCTATAAAGGCTTCTAATCTTAAATCACACTTGCCCAGTTATGGAAGAAATTAGCTGTCATGTTACATACTCTTCAAGAACAAAGCTTCAAATAGGTATGCCACAGGCAAAGGAAAGTCACCTTGGCACCCTCAACTCAAAGAGCATTTGGGGTTCTCAGTCTACTGGAATTGTTACACAATTATACTGTACTGCAGTTTGGCTTCTTTTGCACGCTTCAACCCCACATTTAGGTTTAGGAGACAAGTCAGTATGACAAAGACACATGCCATTTCATTTCTTCTTACAGAGAGGTGAACAAATGTCCTATTTTAAGTTGGCTGCCCATTTGCAACCTAAAATTTTCATACTGATATATTTTTACAGAGTTTTAAAAAAAGTTTTTAGGCAAGGCAAAATTACTCAAGGAAGTTCACGCATAGGTTGTTTCTAAATGTAGGTTTGCTCTTTTCATGGGGTAGGTGGAAGGGGGTGCTAAGAAGGCGTCTTTCTGATCACAAATGTCATCTAAGGACAATCTATGGACTTTGGGGAGTCAGTTGAGGACACAGAGTAATGAGCCAACGCGTACCTTCTCCCTTCTGACCTCTCATCACCTGCTCAACTGCACCCCAGGAGGAGCAAGCTCAGCTTTTCTCTCTGCCAGGGTATTTGGTTGCCCCCTTCTCTAACAGTCGAGTGCCAACACCATCAAATTGTTGGCGAACAATGAGTAACCAATGAGCATAAAATGTTTGTCAACAGCGCAATGGCAGAGGGCAAAAGAGAGCGACCAAACGCGTACACCCTCCGGAGAGGTCTAATTACCTAGAGGGGAGACTTTAGCTTGGAAAACCAGAACCCTGCTCCTGCACCGCCGCAGGACTCACACTCAGGTGCAGCGCCCAGACCGCTCCGTAGAGAGGGGACCGCCTCGTTGCGGCGGGGGACGAGGGAGCAGAGAGGCCGTGACTCATCTCTCTGGCTGAGCCTGCTGCCCGCAAGCCCGGCTCGCAAGTGAGGCGCGGACAGGTAACCGCACCTGTTCGGCCAACCCCACCTGCTGCGTCCCCTCCCGGCGTCCTCCTCCTCCACCACCTGGGTCGGCTCAGCTCGTCCACGGAGAGCCAGGGACGTCCCACTCCGACCTACCTGCGCGAATCCAGCCCCGGGCGCCCGCGCTCCCAGCGGCGTCCACCCTGCGCCGCTCCGGGCGCGCAGGCGGCGCCCGGGCGCCCGCACTTTGTCGGCTGCCGGCTGCTGCGGGCTCAGCGGGAAGCCCCAGCGCTGGCAGGCTCGCTGCCTCCGACCGGCTCCATTGTGACGCGGCGCCTTTCGCTGGCCAATCGTGGCGCCGCGGCGCGAACCGCTGACTAAGTTCGCGGGTGAAGGAGGAGGGAACTGGGCGGAGGCAGGAGGTGGAGGCGGTCGCCGCGGGGTGGCAGTGGCAGTGGCCGAGGAGGAAGAGGAGGAAGAGGTTGCGTCTGCTTCGGTAGCTGCTCCTGTGGTTAAATTTACAGCCGCCTTAGCCCGAGTGTTTCCCCAGCTTTGGGAGTGCGGGGGGCCAGTGACTCTTCCCTCGCCGATGGAAACAAAGCGCAGCTGCCATAACCGGGGAGCGCGCCATGTGGCCGTCCGGGCCCGCTTTCTACAGCCTCTAGTTCGCCAGCAGCAGCGCGCAGCTACACATCTCCCCAGGGAGATGCGGGGGATGGGGGTGCTACAATGAACGGGGACTTTTCCAGAGACTGGAGGGAGAGGCGCGCCGTGCAGGGGACTTTGGAAGTACAGGATTTCCGTCGGCCCCCGCTTTCACACGAGTGTCCCCCCGCCCCCCCCGCCCCCAGTAACTTGTGATTTACATAACGAACGTTGGGCCCTAAGGGGAGGCTCCGGTGGAGCACGCGGGAATCTAACCTCTTAGATACAGTTTCTTTACCTTTCTCTACGGTCGGTGCTCGGAAAGACTGCAGGGCCGAGCTTGTTGGGGAGAGTTTACAGTTGTAGCAAACTAGGCGACTTAAGTTAAAATGTTGGGCCTCCAGTACCATCCATCTCTTAAATGTCCTTATCCTCGGGATGGGGGGAGAACAAAATAGTAGAGGGGCCATCCTATACTCATAACCGGAATTTAACTACCACTGTACTGCAGGGCTACCCCATCTACTTCCCACCGTTTCCTTCTGCAGTTAAGTGGCCCTGCGTTTAAATAATGCAAAGCCAGGAATTTGGGAAACTTAATATGTATTTTTATCATACACATTCTTCCCTACTCATTCCTATCTCAGATTTAATTCAGTGTTTTTATACGAACTATATCATCTTCAACAATGATTCAATTAGACAACATTTGTATCTCTGAGTTGCTATGGAGACCACAGTCCCTTTTTTTTTTTTTTTAATGTTTGTACAGGGACCTCCCAAAAGTAAATGAAGACTACCAAACGCTCAGCATTTGGGACATATCTGATCAGTTTGTGTAAGTGGGAGTAGAGAAAATGGCACAACTGAGTTATGTGAGGCTGAGTTGTGTCCCACAGTGTTCAGATTAGACTATAATTTGAATTACTGGGAAAGGGAGTAAGAAGGCTGTCTTCATGACACTGCTCTGTCATTTTCTTGCCCCTGCCATTCTGGGTTGGCAGCTGTCTTCTTAATGAATCTTAGAAGAGAGGCTGAAAGAACCTTCATTTGGTCATTGACAGAGTTTATCAAGCTTACATGTAAGAGACCCTGTGTATGTGCAGATCTATTAAGCTGATTTAGATTTGGGTTTGGTCCTTGGACAGAAAGATTAAAAACCACACAAATATGAAACAAGGAGAAAAGAGTGCTAGAAGAGATACTAATTGTAAAATCTTAACATTAAAATTTGAGAATGTCTAATTTTCTCTCTATATATACATACACACACACACACATATATATATATTTTTTTTTGAATATTTGGAAAACAATGTTCTTTTTCCTCCCAAATCCACAAATAAACAATTTATTCTTCTGTTACAGCAGTATCACTACCTGTGTGATTTGGGGAGTTCTTTAACCTCCTTGGGTGCTGGTGTCTTCATCTAAAGTAACATCTTCTAAACTAGACGATATGCTAAGATTCCAATTCCAATGATGGTATGAATGAAAAAGTGACTTCCATGCTTGATAACCTAAGTCACCATTAGCAAGAAGTTAAAGTGATAAAATTCATTAAAACTGTATTAGGTATGTTGTTTAGAAGTGCATTTATTTTATTATAATTCTCATTTTAAAAATCACCCTTCATGGTAACAACATATTAATGACACTGGAGAAAGTGGGTTTCTAAATTTGTGATATTGATTCTGGGAATACTCTGAAACTGTAACATCAAATAGATATTTTTCTTCTTCTGTGAGGTTTCATATCAGCTCCTGCTTGCATTCCAGTGAAGAGAAAGATAACTTCATATGCTGTTATGAGGCCATAAAGAAGAGAGAAGAGTGTTTTAGTAACTACAAATTATTTGCATCTCAGGATAGGCCTTAGAGTGAGAAATATAAAGTGTTTGGCTTTTCACACCTGTGCTCAGTCAATCTCTTTGAAAATAGTACCTGTGGGGGACAACTGTAATAGCATAATCAATAAAATATATTTTAAAAAAATAGTACCTGTGGAATCTTGGAAAATATGCAGTCCATATATGAGTATCTGAAACTCTTTAAGAGATTCTCTGATCAACTTATTTTGGTAAAAATTCTAAAAGACTCCATCACTATTTCCACAGAAAAATTCATTGAAGTCTGTAATGGTGATTCAAATTCCCATCATAGATATTAAGCAAATACTATGTGTCAATCAATCTGCTTGACATCAGGAGTGATATCAAAGAAGCATCAAACTTGGTCCTGGTCCTTAAGCTCAGCTGCTCACAACTTACACAAACACACAGAAAACAATCACGTGCTGCTTACTCTCATAAATAAAGAGATTGAACAATGCAGCTGGTAATAGTCAGAAAAAGCCTGATGAAGAAAGACTAAGTATTGAAAGAGAAGCAAGATTTGGGAAGACTAAATTCTATACCTTTGCTTTATCTGACCCCAGTATTGTCTAAAAATGATTGACCCATCCTCAGGACTCAATCTCTGTTTTGATAAACTGAGAATCACTAGAAGAAGCAGTAAAATGATTTTACTTTCTACACATCCCAGGAGAAAAAGGGCTACTAGGAGGGTCTTCGCGTTCATGTGACAAAGGGATGACTGAACAGCATATGTGGCCCGTTTCGTCACCCAGTGACACAAGCAAAGTCACAAATAATAGAAATGAAAGGATCAGCACACTTTGGTCATCTGGTGGCTCAATTCCATGGCTTTGGAATTACTTCATGACTTAATTCACACGAAGTAATCCACTAACACTCGGGTTTGGTACATCCCTTCTGAGGTGATCCCCTTGGGGAGGGTGGGAACTTCTGAGTGACATGACTGAGCTACACTTCGGGTGCCTGCTTCAAGAAGAGTTTAGTTTTCTCTGAGTCTTAAGAAAATTTTTATGATTAATGAAAAAGAAAGTATCTAATGTTAACAGTTCTTTTCCAATTATTTAAAAAATTATGATAATGAACAATCCTCTACTTCTTTAAATTAATTAAACATTTAAAGTCTACAGTGCATAAAAGAAAGCACTGGGGATCTGACAGAGGGGAGGGAGTATGCCAAAATAAATATAATAATTCCTTTACTTAAAGATACAGTATGCTCTCATCAGAAGGCATATCTAGAAAGCATGCAGCACCTTAAAGGGGAGATGAGGTCAGTGGGTCATGTAGAACTGGAGAAGAATCATACTGAACATGGGTCTGAGGACGTTTGGCTAGCTTTAAGTTTCTAAATTAAAATACTACTTTTAAATATTGTCTCAGCAACATGGTTCAAGTTTGTTAGTTCTACTGCGATGTCAGTTCAGAAGAAAATAACAAAAGAAGTCATTCACAGTTTTGCACTCTCAGAAAGTTTGCCAGAATCCCCCTGATTTAGCTGTGTAAGATTGAGCATATCATCACTGATAAGGAATTTTATTTATTTTTGGCCCCTTGACCATGTTTTTCTACCCTTTTCAATCTCTGGGTTGTAGACATTCAATATGAGCTTTCCTAAGGCCTGGGGGAAAGCTCTGAGAATGATCCCTGAGCGCAGTGGTGAGAATTCTCAGAACAGGATGAGTAAGATATTGCACATGTGTTTGGAATAACGTAGCTTGGCCTAGAAAGCCAAACTGTAATTGTGTCAGCAGCCCAAGCTGTGCATTTCTGTGTGGGTTGATCTGTTATCATGGTTGCAGTCTGAAACTTTCATGACTAGTTGCCCCGTGTTCTCATCACCCACCATGCTGATGGCGCCTCTGCTTTAACTATACGTTGCCCCTTCCCCGTGAGACAGGTGCTAGGCAGATGACCTTCAGCCTCCTCTCCTAAGGAGAAGCACCAATTCCTGCGGCAGGGTGCCTGACCTCCCCAGTTGATCTGGGAAGTTGTCCAAATATTTCTTTGAAAGTTCCCCGTGCCTCACATTAAGAGAATATATACTGTCATCTGGGTCACGTATTGGAATCCACCACACGGTAGCCAGCTGGTTATTGACTCATGTCCACAAAAAGGAGGTGACTTCTAAGAAAATATCCACACGTGAAGCCAGACGGAAAGCCTAGAATTCAAGCAGAGCTGGTGTTCCTCAGCTTCTGCACAGTGGCTGATGAGTTCTGCTGTGACTAAGGCAGTGCTTGCTGGGGGCCCTGTGAGGATGCAACCTGTTCCCCGAATGATGTTGCAATCTGGGCAAGAGGTTTCCCTGTGCTGGTTGCTGAGGCTCCTCATACTTAACCCTTTCATCTCTTTGGCTCTGAGTAACCCAGGTCCAGCAAGAGCCAGACCTTGATTTTCCCCTCAGCAACTCTTGTGTGTGCATGTGTGTCTCTGTGTGTGTTTCTTGGCCTATTAGAAAACTATCTATTAATTATAATTACACACCGAATACTAAACTTTAATACTCATCAAACCTGATTTGCTAAGAGCAGGAGCTAATACACCTATGGTTTATTAAGAATTTAAAAAATCAAAATGTTTTAAAAGAACAAGATCCAGAATATTTTAGAGTTGGAGAGGAAATGGATATGTGCCAGGAAGAGCACTGGGCTTGGAGTCTTGAGTTCTAATGGTACAGGCCTGGGCTTCGGTTTTCCAGTGTGTTTAATCTATCTGGACTATACAGGAGAAGACAACAGGTGTAGTTCATGTTTCAGAAGTCTCTGACTTTATTTTATTTTACCCACTTATTTATCATACAAAAAATATTTATTCTACGCGTTCTATGTGCAAAACACTGTACCGGGTTGGGGAAATACACTGGCCCATGTGGTGAATGTGGCCTTTGCCCTTCTGCGGCCCACAGCCTGTCAGCATTCCTCCAGAGAGGTTCAGGCTGGACTTGATAAGTCAGTGAGGACTAACTAACCAAATGCCAGCCTGTCGCCACAACACCATCCTCTTTGGCTTTGCCTCCTGATTCCTAATGCAGATATTGCAGAAACCCCCTGTGGGTCTATCACTCTATGGTCCTTTTGCCCGCCACCGATAAAATGGTGGCTCTCAGTGCTGGAGGTTTGGTAAAAAGGAAAGGAACTATTTATTCAAAAGTTACACAGGTTCAGAATAATGGGGGAATATCGCCATTAAATTGTAAACTCCTTTTAAAAATCCACAAACAGACACACACACAGTCCTGCCTCACTTGCCAAACCAGGCTAGTCAGGGGTACCATATCTCAGGAAAAGAAAATAGAAAACTGTAGCTTGGCTAAGCTCCTGTTCTTAATCCCAAACTGCATCCTCATGGTGGGCCGGTGGAAGTCCTCCTGCATCCTTTCAAACCACGTGGCCAAGACCCCTTACTGCTACTACAGGGTCAAGAGGCTTCTCCTTCCCTAGCCATATGGTCAAGAGCCCTGCATGGCTGCTACATCCTGTTTTTCTGCTTCTTTCTAAGCTGTGTGGTCAAGACAGCCCCATCTCCACTCCCAAACTGCATGCTTAAGCCCCAGCATAGCTGCCACGCCTGGGTTTAAATCCTGGCATGGATCTTTTCTGTAATCCCATTTCCAACTCCTCCCACACTGGGTTACATCTGTGGGTAGTCTGGTTTCTTCTGCTTTCTCGGTTTCGATTGTTAGTGCCGGCAATGGTGGCCCTGTGATGTAGGAGCCACCTCCAAGACACTCTGGCAGGTGCAGGAAACCCCTCTGGCTACATGGCATCACAGGTTACAGTCACGCCCATCTCCCTGGTTCTGAGCAGGCACAGCTTTCCAACAGTACTAAAACACTGGCCAAGTTCTTCAGATATGCAAAGTAGCTCTCACTGGCCTGCTCCGCTACGCTCATCCCCCAAGTGACTGCTATGGGGGTTTTCTCCCTTTGGGGGACCTCCAGCTCAGCACCCTGTTACACAGACACACCTTTCAATTACCTGCTTATTCTACTAACTTATCTCTGAAAACTTAATTACATTCCAATTCACGACCTTTACCAAATTGTGTTGTATGGAGCATATAAAAGCAATAAAACACTTGCTCTCAAGAAGCTTAAAGTCTTTAAAACTTAAAAAAAAGAGGTAAATATGTAGCCACATATGTGAGCAAATATGGGGGCCCAGTAGAATTCCCTAAAACAGAATATTGACGTGGTTCAGAGCCCATGACTCAAATATGCTTTACAGTAGCTTCATACAACCTGATTACTTTAACAAAAAGGCAATAAAATAATAAACTAAATGTTCTTTATCTCATTACAAAGTTGAGGGCAAAGGTAGATGGGTCTTACATGAGAGTGGGTTCAGGTGGCAAAGACTCCTCAGAGAACTTGAGACCCGATGAGTAAATTAAAGAATTTAGGGCTTCGTAGAAAGCCCCTTGTTATGGTGAGTCGAATAGCTTTTGGTGGCTGACAACAACCTCTGTATAGGTAGGAGAGTTACAGACAGTTCGATTACAAATAAAGGTAAGGGGGAAGCATACTGGAGGATGAAAATAGATATATAGGCAAGTGGAAATCTTACAACTTTATCTTCATCTTTGAATGAACTCAATTGTCAAATAAAATTCCTGGACACATTTAATTTACTTAAGAATTCAATGAGCAGATATAATATTTTGCTATTCAGGGTCCTCAAGGACAAAAAGATGTGTGCATTCTGATGAAATACATTAATAGCTCACTCAAATAACATATCACAGTCATTTCTAAACAATATTCACTTACATCTATAGTCTGTATACCCAAGAGTGATGCCATTTATTAGCAGTCCCTAGTCTTATGGAGTTACTTTGCTAAACTTCCTGAAGCCCAGCCATCGCTCAGAGGCAAGTGGGTGGAAGGACAGAAGTGGGCTAACTGCAGATCCCTGACATGCTGTGGAGGAGGCTGTGAGAGTGTGGACCTTAGGAGGGCAAAGCACACTCCCATCTCACGGACTAGTGCATCACCAGAACCAGTACAGTGTTGTGTACATAGTAGCACAGAATAAATTTTGCGAAATGATGAAGAAATGAAATAAAATGAAATCTCTGAGACTTTTGAAACACACACCTTCTCCATGTTGTATATACCAATGTCGACTCAAGATTAAAACCCCAGCTCTGTTTACTTTAGGTTTCACAGTTTAACATGACTTGAAACGGAAAAAGTCAGCATTTGTGCTGCCTGTCACTACCAGAACCAATAAGTAGAGACAAGGATTGAATCTTTATGGGAATTTTATTCAGTTGGTAGTGATCTGAGAAGATGGGGGTTATGTGCCTTCAAAAACCACCTTAACCCAAACATTTTATAAGGAGAAGAAAGAGTAGGTAAGGAGTTTGGAAAAGGTTAATTGGATAAGAGTTGCAGTCAAGAGGTGATTTTCCTAGTTTGTCTTTATTTGTTGATCAAAAATTCTTTATCTGCATCACTGACCTTCCCTCCCTGGGACACAATGGCTCAGACACCAGCTATAACTCTGGCAGAGCCCCGGGGCACAAAGGGCGAGTTGCTCGTTGACCTCCTGGAGTCCTGCAGGTTATGCATTCCAGTTACTGGAAAAACAGCTTTCCACGTGCATTAATCACTTAAGCCTGTCAGCTGAGGCTAAAATCTTTAACTCTTGAGTTCCTCTACCATTCTTACTTGATGGAAGAATCAACAAATTTAAAAGACTGGAATTTGGAGGTGGGGAGAAGCACATGGTAGTGAGTAGAGAAGACAAGGGAATTACACTAAAGTGTTAACATTTGTCAGTGTTAGCTTAAAATTAGTTAGCTTAAGATTACTTACTGTATTTCTTATGGCTGTGGGTATATTAATCTCCTCTTTCTGGTAACATACATCCACTTTGTATTTGGGCCTTTTTTTTTCCAACTGGAAAAACTTATGACTTTGAAGTGTTACAGTATCTTGAGATTTCTTTGATACTTCTTTATTCTAAGTTTTAATTGCAGTTTACATTTAATATTATTTTGCATTAGTTTCAGATATACAACATAGTCATTAGACAATTATATACTTTAAAAAGTGTCCCTCCTTTAATATTTCAAGTACCCACCTGGCACCATACTTAGTTATTACAATATTTTTTAAAAGATTTTATTTACTTATTTTGGGATAGAGGGGAAAGAAAGGAGAAAGAGAGGGAGAGAAACATCAATGTGTGGTTGCTTTTATGTGCCCCCAGCTGGGGACCCAGCCCACAACCCAGGCATTTGTCCTGACTGGGAATCGAACCAGTGACCCTTTGTTTTGCAGACCCCCGCTCAATCCACTGAGTCACATCAGCCAGGGCTACAATATTGTTGACTATATTCCCTATCCCATACTTGACATCTCCATGACAGTTTTATAACTACCAATATATACTTATTAATCCCCACAACTTTTTAAATCCAATCCCCTAATTCCTCTCCCTTTTGGCTACCATTAGTCTATTTTCTGTATCTATGAATCTGTTTCAATTTTGTTTGTTTGTTTATTTTGATCCTTATATTACATATGTGGGTGAAATCATATGGCATGTGTTTCTCTGACTTACTTATTCACTTAGCATAACATCTTCTAGGTCCACCCATGCTGTCACAAATGGTAAGATTTCCTTCTTATTTAAGGCTGAACAATATTCCATTGTATATGTGTAACACCTCTTCTTTATCCATTATTTATTGATGCACACTTGGTTGCCTCTATGTCTTGGCTATTGTAAATAGCCAAGTAAATCTCACTACAGTGAATATAGTGGTGCGTATGTTCTTTTGAATAAGTATTTTGGGTTTCTTTGAATATGTATCCAGAAGTGAATACTGGGTCATAAGGGAGTCCTATTTTTAATTTTTTGAGGAACCTCCATCCTGTTTTCTATCTTTTTACAAATATTGTTTTATTTTATTTTTTTAGAGAAAGGAGAAGGGAGGGAGAAAGAGAGGGAGAGAAACATTGACGTGAGAGAGAAACTTCAATTGGTTGCTTTTCGTACATGCTGCACGTGCCCCTACCAGGGACCAAACCCCCAACCTAGGCATGTGCCCTCATTGGGAATCAAACTAGTGACCTTCCACTTTGCGGAAGGATGCCCAGCCCACTGAGCCACACCAGTCAGGGCCCTCCATACTGTTTTCCATACTGGCTGCACCAGTCTGTATTCCCACCAACAGTGCACGAGAGTTCCTTTTACTCTACATCCTTACCACACTTGTTGGTTGATTTATTGATGATAGCCATTCTGAGAGATGTGAGGTGGTGAAATCTCATTGTGTTTTTCACTTGCATTTCTCTGAAGATTAGTGATGTTGAGCATCTCTTCTTATGTCTATTGGCCGTCTCTATGTCCTCTTTGGAGAAGTGTCTATTCACGTCTTCTGCCTACTTGTTAATTGGATCTTTTCTTTTCTTCTTTTTTTTTTTTTGGTGGTGAGTTATACATGTTCTTTGCACATTTTGGATATTAGCCCCTTATCAGGTATGTCACTAGTGAATATGTCCTCCCATTCAATGAGTTGCCTTTTCAGGTTTTCGATGGTTTCTTTTGCTGTGCAAAACGTTTTTAGTTTAATGTAGTCCCATTGGTTTATTTTTTTCTGTCATTTCTCTTGCAAGAGGAGATATATCAGAAGGAAATATTGCTAAGAGAAATGTCAAAGATTTTACTGTATATATGTTTTCTAGGAGATTTATGATTTTGTATCTTATGTCTGTGTTTAATCTACCTGGAATTTATTCTGTATGTTGTTAGAAGGTGGTATAGTTTAATTTTTTTGCATCTCTCTCCAATTATCCCAACACAATTTATTGAATAGTCTGTCTTTACCCCATTGTATGTCCTTGACTCCTCTTTCAAATATTAATTGACTATATAAGCATGAGTTTATTTCTGGGCTCTCTGTCCTGTTCCATTGACCTATGTGTCTCTTTTTCTTCCAATACCATGCTTTCTTCACTACTATATCCTTATAGTGTAGTTCGATATCATATAGTGTGATGCCTCCAACTTTGTTTTTCTTTCTCAAGATTGCAGTTGTTACTCAGGGTTTTTTGTGGTTCAATATAAATTCTTGGAATATTTATTCTAGTTTTGTGAAATATCCCATTGGTATCTCAACAGGAATTGCATTGAATCTATAGATTGCTTTGGGTAGTATGGAAATTTTAAGGATGTTAATTCTTTGTATCCATGAGCACCATATATGCTTCCACTTATTTGTATCTTCTTCAATTTCTTTCTTGATGTAGATTCATACTTGGCACTAGTGCTACATCTGAGGCCACTCAGCAACATTCTCAGAGTACACCAAAGTGATCTGTTACCCTGTAGGTGCCCTGGGACCTTTGTGATGAGGTGGAGTCTCAGAGAGTCATCAGGGTGAGGCCATCAGAATTTATCAGGTCGAAACAGAACAAGATTTGGCTGTGTTTAGGGAGGACTCTGCACAGGAATGGGTGTTGCCAGTTGAGCAAGTGAGGGAAATATGGCCCCCACCCATGAAGCACACAGCTTAGTTTTTCCCAGAGTCTGCCCAAGTTTCCTGGAGAGTCTTCTGCACCAACTACCAGGCTTGCCACAGCCCGCTGATAATGTTGCTCAAGCTTGGCTGGGAGAGCCACTGGGAGTGGGGAGGGTGGAGCTAGGGGTTTTCTTGTGGTGGCGCTAGTGGATCTTCTGTGGGGGATGGGGTGCTACTGCTCTGGCACTGGGGGACTGGGTGCTGCTGGTCTGGCACTGGGGGACTATGCCTTGCTGCTCTGGCACATGGCTCGGGTGGGAGGGGCAAACTACCACTGCCCCAGAGCCATACAAACTCAATCTCTGACCTCCTATAAGTTAGCCCTTAAGATCCTTCAACAAAGTCTACGCCACAGGCTCAGGCAGCAGACATTTTGCAGGGCATGAGTTCAGCAGGGCGGGGTGACAGGGAGTTGGGAGGGTGTGCAGGGGGTGAAAAATGACCCTCGCCCTAGAACCACACAACACAGTCTTTATCTTTGTATCTCTGACACTCCCAGAGTCTGACTGGGTTGCCTCAGGAGCCTTCCAAGAAAGTCTGCACTGCATGCCCAGGACGGCCATAGCCTGCAGACCCTTCCATAGTGTGATCTTGGAAGGACAAGGCCACAGGGAGTCAGGAGTGTGGGGCTACTGCATTCCCACCTGGATGGAAGTACTGCACCCAGGAAAGATGGTGTCTGTGGGTGGTATCTTGGAGAGAGGCTCAGCACAGGGACATTGATGGCTGTCCCTCTAGCTCTCTCCCAGAAGCCACGCAAACCAGTCTTTCCCTGTTTGACTTCAGTCTGCCCTGAGCTTTCTTCATTCAGCTGAAGCTCAGGGTGATTGGCTGCAAATGCAATGTTGTGCACTGGTTTTTTATGAGGGCACCTGGGTTTCTAGTAGTCTCCTGTCTCACCCTGGTGGGTGGAATCCCCACTGATTTTCACAACCTGATGGTATGTAGGCTTCTTTTCCTGCCACTGGTGCTTTGGAGGCTGAGCCTAGTGTGGGATTAAGACACCCCCCAATCCCTGCTCCTCAGGAGGGACCTTTGCAGTTGAGATATTCCTCTGGATTCTCAACCACTACATGAGGATGTAGGGCCAGAACTTTTTGCATCTCCACCCTTTTTTAACCAGTCTGGATGTGGCTTCTTCTGTAAATCCTTGATTATAAGACTTCTGTTCAGCCCATCTTCAGTTTGTTATTCAGGCTGATTGTCCTATAATTTATTTGCAATTTTTTCTTTGATAATTCTTGACCAGAGAATTGGCTTTGGAGATGCTGGAAACCATGATAATTAGCATAAAATAACAAGCAAGTATAAAGACATGAGTCAGAAAATTATGACTACTTTGAAAAATAGTTACCTAAATATAGCAAAATGCCTAAAAGTATGGATTCTGGAACAAGACTACTTGGGTTCAAATCTTGGCTTTGCCCTTATGAGCTATTTTATTTTTGTTATTACTTAATGTTTCTGTGCATTAGTTTTCTATTTGAAAAATGAGTGTAGTAAGGATTAAATGAATAATACAGTTAGAACAGATCCTGATACATCGTGAGTCACCTAATTATCTTAGTTCTTATTATGATCTTGGGTAAATCACTTACCCACTCTGCGTATAGTGTTTCTATGTATAAAGTGAGAGGCTATGTTATCTCTAAGCACCTCCTGAACTTACTATTTTCAACCAAGAATACACACACACACACACACACGTGTGTGGTTAGAGGTAGAGAAGTGGATGATTAGTTATTAAATACTCTCTTTGATTGATGGAAAAAGAGGTTATTGGGAGATGGAGGTACATTTCTTCATTAAACTCTAAATTCCTTGAGGGTAAGAAGGATATCTTTTCTTCTTTGGCGTACCGAGGACTAACATGGTACCTGGGGATAGAACACGCTCAATAAACTATTAATGAATGTGGAATAAATGCCCTTATGTCTTATGTTCCAAGGTGTGTGGGAATGGGATAGAATGATACATGCTCCTTAAACCTTTTCTGGCTTTAAAGCTGCTTAAACAAAATATTCAAAAAACATTACTGCTCTCTACTGGAGATATTCATAGTTGATTGGGTTCTTGATGGCTGATTCTGATTTGAGTTCAGAAGGACTTTAGAAATAAATGTGGCAGACATAGTTTCCTGTGTTGCAAGTACAGTCATGGCATTGAGGATGATGTAATTCACACTCAAAGGCCAAGTCTCATTTCTTTGACTTCTATTTCTGCCCTTTTATAGAGCACTTGTGCCTGTACAAATTTTGTATTCTTTTTCATTCATTGTAAATAAAAAGAGAGAGACAACATTTATTGAGATACCAATGTTAAGTATGTGAAAAAACAAGCCACAGAATTATAGAAAATACTTGCAAATCGTATACCTCATAAAGGATTTGTATCCAGAATGTATAAAAATATAACTCAATAATAATAACAAAATAATCCAAATATAAAATAGGCAGAATATTTGAATTGACAGCCCCCCCCTCAAATTTATTCAAATGGACAATAAGCACATGAAAAGATGCTCAAAATCATTAGTCATTAAAGAAATGCAAATAAATCCCCAGCTAATGTGGCTCAGTGGATTGAGTGCCTGCCTGTGAACTGAAAGGTTTCTGGTTCAAGTCCCAGTCAGGGCACATGCCTGGGTTGCAGGCCAGGTCCCCAGTTGGGGGAATGTGAGAGGCAACTGATCAATGTATCTCTTGTGCACTGATATTTCTCTCCCTCTCTTTCTCCCTCCCTTCCCCTTTCTCTAAAAATAAATAAATAAAGTCTTTGGGAAAAAAAAAAGAATTGCAGATCAAAACTACAGGATACACTACTTCAAATTCATTAGAATGATTAAAATAAAAAGACAATGATAAGTCTCAGTGAGAATGTGGAGATTTTGGAACTTTTATAACATTGTTGATGGGGTTGTAAAATGGTACATTCACTTTGAAAAACAGCTTGGCAGTTTCTGAAAGTGTTGAACCTAGAATTACTGTATGACCCAGCATAGGGCACAAAAAACCCTGTACACAAATGTTCTTATTATTCATAATAACCAAAAGCTAGAAACAGGCTGAATGACTATCAACTGATGAGTGGATAAACAAATTGTGATCTGTACAGTGAGTTTTTTTTCCAGCCATAAAAAGTAATGAAGTATTGAACCCCGGCTGGTGTGGCTCAGTGGATGGAGCGGCGGCCTGCAAACCAAAGAGCTGCTGGTTTGATTCCCAGTCAGGGCACATGCAGGGGTTATGGGCCAGGTCCCCAGCTGGGGGCATGGGAGAGGCAACCACACATTGATGTTTCTCTCCCTCTTTTTCTCCTTCCCTTCCCCTCTCTCTAAAAGTCAATAAATAAAGTCTTTAAAAAAAGTAATGAAGTATTGATCCATGTTACAACATAGATAAACCTTGGAAATATGCCAAGTAAGAGAAACTAGTCATAAACAGTCACATACTGTATGACTCGATTTCTAGGAAATGCCCAGAATAGGCAAATTTACACACAAAAACATAAACCAGTGGTTTCCAGGGTTAGGGATGAAGGAAGGGGCAGAGAGCAACTGCTACTGGATACGGAATTCTTTTTAGGGCGATGAAAATATTCTGATAGTAGATAGTAATGATGGTTGCACAACTCTGAATATACAACTCCCCCGATTGAATCATATACTTTAAAAAGGTGAATTTTATTCATTACATCTCAATGTAGTCGCTATTAAAAAAATGAATGTCCTCTAAATATGAGGTCTGTCCAGAAAAAGCCCAGCCTTTGTTAGTATAATGAGAACAGTGTGAGTGACATCACTATAACCTGGCAGCAAAGGAGAGTGCACATGTGTGAACAATGACAACTTCATTGTACTAGTCAGTGGGGGAGATAGATGCCATTGAGTGAGCATGTGTACTGTGTGGCCATGACATTCAAAATGACTGAGTGAGTAGAGCAATGAATCTGTATCAAATTTCGTGTTAAGCTTGAACGTTCCTCCATGGAGACTATTAGGATGATTCAGAAGGTTGTAGCTATGGGCAGCAGGTGACTGGCAGATTCATCAAGACAAACGTGCCCACTCATGTATCATGTCTTGTGCAGAAGTGAAACATCAAATAACCCAGGTGACACAGCCCCCCTACAGCCTAGATTTGGTGCCCTGTGACTTCTGGCTTTTCCCAAAACTAAAATCGCCTTTGAAAGGGAAGAGATTTCAGTCTGTTGATGAAATTCAGGAAAATATGATGGAGCAGCCAATGGCAATTGGGAGAACTTTGTGAGGTCCCAAGGTGCCTACTTTGAAGGGGACTGAGGTGTCATTATCTTATGTACAATGTTTATTGTATGTTCTTCAATAAATTCCTCTATTTTTCATAGCACATTGCTGGATACTTTCTGGACAGACCTCCTACACCTGATTCAATCCCTCGCTGGTGTGGCTCAGTGGACTGAGTGCTGGCCTGTGAACTGAAAGGTTGCTGGTTCAAATTCCAGTTAGGGCACATGCCTGGGTGCAAGCCAGGTTCCCAGTTGGGGATGTGTGAGAGAACCTATCAACATATATCATTGTTTCTCTCCCTTTCTTTCTCCCTCCCTTCTCCTCTAAAAATAAATAAATAAAATATTTAAAATAAATAAATAAATAAATACACCTGATTCCAATAAATATAAGATAAAATTTCAGGCTTTGAACCTGAAACTTTGCCATGTAAGTATCTTTTGGAGAGCCAAGTCTGTTAAGTGATTTCTGTTTTTTGTTCTTTTTGTTTTCAGCTAAAGAAATAATCTGAGCTTGTGTTTGTATAACATCAAAAACAATCTAGCTAGTTAGTTTGGTTTTATTGATTTTTTTTGCCTTTAGTTAGACAGACTATTAGGTATATTAATTAATAAAAATAAAAAGTATTTCACATTTAGGTACTTGCAATAAATGCTCTCCAGGGCTTAATGATGGTATGGAAGGGGATACTTTAAATATATATTTCTCCCTTAATCTTGTCAGTTTTTTTTCATATCTTTGGTGCTCTATTGATAGGTGTACATATATTTGTTAAATCTTCCTGATGGCCCTGGCTGGTGTAGCTCAGTGGATTGAGCGTGGGCTGCGAACCAGGCATCGCAGGTTCGATTCCCAGTCAGGGCACATGCCTAGGTTGCAGGCCATGTCTCCCAGCAACCACACATTGATGTTTCTCTCTCTCTCTCTCTCTCTCTCTCTCTCTCCCTCCCCCTCCTTTCCCTCTCTAAAAATAAATAAATA
Source organism: Tonatia bakeri (assembly GCA_004024845.1). Classification (NCBI taxonomy): domain Eukaryota; kingdom Metazoa; phylum Chordata; class Mammalia; order Chiroptera; family Phyllostomidae; genus Tonatia; species Tonatia bakeri. The sequence continues at coordinate 28,277 of PVIA01002221.1, read as the reverse complement.
AAATATTTAAAAAAAATCTTCCTGATGGATCAATAGTTTTATCATTATAAAATGTCCTCCTGATGCAGGAGTTCTGGCAGTCTGGAAAACCAAGGGTCCATTGCTCACTGTGGGTTCCTGGCTTCTTGCAGAAAGGAGTTCAAATGCCAGTCAGCAGAGAGTTTAAAGTGAAAGAGAGGTTATTAGTGAAGCAGTGGGACAGAAAAAAGGCCATTCCACAGGCAGAACAACCCCTCCCTAGTGGGATTTACTTCTTTTATCGAGGCTCATCTAATCAAGGAATAGGGCATTCAATAAAAGGGAGAAATATTCAGAATCTTTCTGGGGATAGGGGAGGAAGGGGTGGAGACTTCTGGGAAGAGCTCCATTGGTCATTTTGTGTCTTTATACGGGCTGTTTTCAATCATGGTAGCTCAGGGTGTGTTGTTTAGTATGCCCATGCGGGGGTCCCCAACCCCCGGGGTGCAGACTGGTACCAGTAGAGGTCCATGGCCCGGTACCAGATCATATACCACACAGCAGTAGGTGCAACAGCCAGCAGTGGGGGGAGGGGGGGGCTTGCATTTCTGCTGAGCTCCACCTCTTGTCTCTCCCAAACCCTCCCTTCCATGGAAACATCTTTTCATGAAGCTGTTTCCGGGTTCCAAAACGTCTGGGGACCACTGTGCTAACATATTACAATGAGCATCTGAGGCTAGAGGTTACCATAAGGTTAAATTAGTTGCCATGTTGGACTGAGCTGGTCTCTGCTGGTTCCCAGCCATAAATCTAGTCCTACTGTCTCTTTGACTGGCTCTGTAGCCCTTATCAGTTATAGCCATATAACCTATCTCACCTCAGCTTAACTGCTGCTGTTTTTTGCATAATGCATTTTTCCCATCTTTCTACTTTTAACTCACTTATAATTCAGACAATAAACTATGTCTCCTGTAGACAGTGTATAATTGTGTGAATGGTGAAACAGTACCACGTGCTAACCAGCAAAGTGAGACTGGGTCACAATCCAGCAGCCTCAGGACTTGACTTCATCTGGGAAAGAATTCAGAGCCAAGAACTAAATTACAAGCAAAATTTTTTTAAAAAATCCTTTCTAGAAGAAATGTTTATTGACTTTTTAGACAGACAGGAAGGAGGAGACAGAGAGAGAAAATCATTCATCAGTTGCCTACCACATGTGCCCCAACTGGGGATCAAACCTACAACCTTGGTACCTTCCCTAACTGGAAATTGAACCTGTAACATTTTGGTGTATGGAATGACATTCCAACAAACTGAGTCACCTGGCCAGGGCCAAGAGAAAGCTTTTTTAGAAAGTCACAGGGGTGGAAGAAGTGAGTCATGAAAGAAGTAAGCCTTGGATGCGTGCACTCAGGAAACAAGTTACTGAAGTGAACGAAGGGTCCTTGGAGCTTAGGAGACAGACAGGTGATGAAAGCAAGCCCAGGGAAGGAGGGGGGGGAAAGGTGTGGATGTACTTTGGAGAGAGAGCACACTGAGTCCTTTGTCTTTAGGGTTTAAAAAAAATATTTTATTTAAAAATATATTAAGGGCTTTTAAAAAATTATATTTTATTTTAAAAAATATATAATAGCATATCATGCTATTAACAGTTGTCCTGATTTTACCCCTTTGCCCCCCTCCACCTAGCACCCACCACTGCCTCAGGTAAACTCCCACATTATTCATGTCCATGGGTCATATGTATAAGTTCTTTGGCTACTCCATTTCTTATACTTTAAATGCCATGGTTATTCTGTGACTACCCATTTGTACTTCTTAATCCCTCACCTCTTCACCCATTTCCCTGTACACCTCTCCCAATATGGCAACCATCAAAATGCTGTCAGTTTCCATATTCTGTCTCTGTTCTTCTTATGTGTTTAGTTTGTTTTTCAGATTCAATTGTTGATGGATTTGCATTTTTGCCACTTTATTGTTCATAGTTTTGATCTTTTTTTTTCTTGAATAAGTCCCTTTAACTTTTCACATAATAATGGTTTGGTGATGATGAATTCCTTTAGTATTTTCATGTCTGGTAAGCTCTTCATCTGCCCTTCGATTCTAAATGATATCTTTGCTGGGTAGAGCAATCTTGGCTGTAGGGTCCTGCTTTTCGTGACTTTGAATATTTCTTGTCAGTCCCTTCCAGCCTGCAAAGTTTCTTTTGAGAAATCAGCTGACACTCTCATGGGAACTCCTTTGTAGGTAATTGATTGCTTTTCTTTTGCTGCTTTTAAGATTTTTATCCTTAACCTTCGGCATTTTAATTATGATGTGCCTTAGAGTGGGCCTCTTTGCATCCATCATAACTAGGACTGTCTGTGCTTCCTGGACTTGCATGTCTATTTCCTTCTACAGATTAGGGAGGTTTTCTTTCATTATTTTTTCAAATAGATTTCCAATTTCTTGCTCTTTCTTTTTTCCTTCCACTTGTATGATATGAATGTTGGACCTCTTGAAGTTGTCCAATTGCTTATACTATCCTCAGTTTTGGATTATTTTTCCTTTTTGTTCTGATTGGTTGTTTTTCACTTCCTTATGTTCTAAATCATTGATTCAATTCTTGGCTTCATCCAGTCTACTGTTGTTTCCCTGTAAATTGTTTTTTATTTCAATTAGTGTATCCTCCATTTCTGACTGGATCTTTTGTATGCTGCTGAGGTCCTCACTAAGTTCCTTGAGCATCCTTATAACAGTGTTTTGAACTCTGAATCTGATAGGTTGCTTATCTCCATTTTGTTTGCTTTTTTTCTAGAGTTTTGATCTGTTCTTTCACTTGGGCCATGTTTCTTTTTCTCTTCATTTTGGCAGCCTGCCTGTGTTTGTTTCTATGTATTGCTTTGACTTCATGTCTTGGTAGTGTGGCCTAATGTAGTAGGTGCCCTGTAGGGTCCAGTAGCACAGCCTCCCCTATCACCCAAGCTGGGTACTCAAGGTGCAACCTTCTTGTGGGCTGAGTACACCTTGCTCTTGTAGTTGAGCCTCGGTTGCTGCTGGCAGATCAATGGGAGGGATTTACTTAGGCCAGTCAGTTGCAAAGACTGACTGTGACCACTGACCACCAACTTTAGTCCTCTGTGGAGGATCAGCTCTGCAGGGGCAGGATGGTGGTGTTCTAACTTGGTCTGTAGCTGTCCATTGGGTGCACTGGCCCTGGGGTTTCCTGGGTGACACAGGCCCAGGTCATTACGCACTTGTGTTTTGCCCGGGGCCATACTGATTAAGCTATAAAACAATCTGAGATGGCTGCTAGTTGTGCTGGGCTTGGAGATTCCCAAGGAAAGCCAGCCTGTGAATCTAGGTTGGCTGCTGCTAGTGCCGGGCCCAGGGCTCACTGAGGCCAGCTGTTGCTTATTTGAGAGCATTTAGGAAGTTTTGTAGCATGAGCCAAGACCAGCCATTCATATGGAAAAACAGCTTGAGTGGGCCTATAAGTTGGGTGGGGCAGAGTCTTTAGGGATCTCCAAGGCAGGTTAAACAGTGTTAGCCAGTTTGATGGAGTCTCAGATATGCTACCAGCTTGCCAGATCTATGGCTTAGTGTGAATGGATGTGGTTTCTTTAATTCCATAGTTGTCAGACTTCTATTCAACTTGATTCCTGCTGGTTCTGATTGATGGTTGTTGTAATTTGATGTGGTTGTGCTAAGAGATAAGCCATGTCTGCCTACACTGCCTTCTTGACTCTGACTTCAGGGTTGTTATCTGGAGGTCTCAGGGGAAGATCAATAGAATATTCATCAGCTTTCCGAGTGTGTCTCCTCAGGGTCATTGTTTTCACTGGTTGTTTGGTACCAGGGTAGAGGGTCATTAGTCATTTCAGCTTGTTCCGATGTCAGCCAAGGAGTTACCCTGCCTGGCTTTGCTGCTTTTCTGGGCCTGGAGCTGAACACAACTGAGGCCTAACTGCCATCTCTAGGGCTTAATGGTTAAGGGAACAGTCATGCAAGTGCTTGTACAGGTGTCATACAAGACTATTACCCAGCCCCTTTGTTCCTCCTCTAAGGGGGTCTATCATATGACTAGCAACACACTGTGGCAGGTGCGGGGAGGGGGTGCCTCTGCCTGCAGAGCCCCTCTGGCCACCACGGATGAGAATAAATCTACAAGACATGATTTGCTTGGGGAGGAAAGGTGGGCGACCTCTCAAAGGAGAAGGGCCTTGCTCCTATTCCTTACTTAAGCTTTTATTGGGTTTAATTTGCATAGTAATACAGGTAAAGCTCATCAGTCATTGTCAGGTAGTAATGATCAAACAATAAATAAAATTCAAAGAACTATGAGGGCTTATTCTGAGTCAGGGTCAGATAGCTAAAGGGCCATAAAACTTTGGGGAAACAAACTCATTCTATGTTTGGACCCTTATAATTTAAATTGAGGGTATTAGCAAAGCATGTTTCAGAGGATTTTACACATTCTTTCTTAGGCCTGATCACCCCAGGGAACCTGCCTTTTCTAGTAAAGGGCTGCACCCACCTCCAGCATTGTTTCAGGCTTAAGTTAGGCAGGGGCAGTAAAGCAGTCAAGAGATTAGGAGATTTCTTGCAAACAGAATAAGGACTAAGGCTATGTCAAAGCTGAGGGGCAAGGGTCCATCACCCCCTTTTTCTATAGCCTCCAAGTCCTTCCCTGAGGGGTCCTTCATGACCATGCCTGTCTTAGGTCATCCCTCCCTTGAGGAACCTTACCCATCATTGGGTAATCAGTCATCCACCTGGGGCCAAGCAGGGTGAAGTAAAAGGGGGTAGAGGCAGTGCCCCTACCAGGAAGATAAACTTTGTCTCCTTAGTGGCTTATGGGCCCAAGGTCTCTTTCTTAGCCTTAGCCACAGGGGATTACAGTTTCTGAAACCAGGTAGGGTGGTTCCCAACAACATACCCTAGGAGAAAAGGTCAGGGGTGGCTCTGAATTACTTGATCAACCATATGAACTGTCAGGTATTTAAACTGCATGGCCAGCAATATGCTAGGGGAGGAAAGATCACCCTGAAGACAAGGTCCCATGTTACAACTATCCATTGTTAGGCACCTGAGGCTTTCCACCCTGGTGACCTTCTATATTTGGCCTATCTTTCCTACTCTTCTCATGTGTGTCTAACTGTCTACTATATTATTTCTCCCTCAAGGACTCTTTAAGAGAAAGAGGTGTAGGTTCTCTTCTGTAGCTGCTTCCTGCTGAAGAGGGACAGAGTTTTCCTTGCTCTCTGTCAGAGGGATGATGAGGCCTGGGCACAGAAGGAGGTTACAATGGTGTCTAGAGTTAGTAAAGGCAGTATCTCTGGAGTGCAAGTAGAGCTTGTAACCTGGTGGAGACAAATTGTGTTACAGATCTTAAGATTACTGGGACAAAAGGTAGAATGACAAGAATTTTGATGAATGGTCCAATGAAAAGACAGTATCCAGCTAGGGGTTTTGGGGGGGTCCTAAATTGGCTGTCCCAGGTTTTACATGTTGTTTGCCTTGACTAAAATGCAATGTCCCTGGTGAGGTCATAGGTGCTTCAGTAAATTCTACATTGTTTACACCACATCATTCACTAAGATTGTTCAAGTATGCCTTTGGCTATAATTTGCAATTGCCAAACTCAGAAAATAGTTTTAGTTTTCAATAATTTCAAATCAAAAGATGGGGAAAAATAAAACATAGTTTGGAGCATTGTAGCCAAACATGTCAGTTTAGTTTATAGGTGAAAAATAAAACTTTGAAGAAAATTAACTGAGTTAGGACCTAATATCCACAACTGTGTATTATAGATTCTATTGAAACACAATTTCTCCCCTTAAGATCACCTTCATTTTTATCAAAGAGCCAAATTAAAACCAATTTATTTACTGCATTTAAGTCCATTTTCAATTTGGTCTGATTATTCGTATAAATGTGACAAGAATAGCAATTGATCATATATGTTTCTTTAAATCTGTTTTGCTGGAATCTTGTAAGGAATCTCCAGATTGAGCTTTGATCAGCCGCTCAGGGCAAAGAAGCCGAGCTACATTGATGCTACTAGGCCTTATCTGTAATACCTACAGGTTTGAATAAATTCTTTAGGTTCTCAAGGTTTCCAGAAATGCCTTGCGGTTCTTTTCCTGCCATCTCCCAGGAAAGCAACCTTCATTACTTACTTGGGAAGACTGCCATGAGCCATGAAAATAATCAAAGTACCAGGTCACTTCTCCAAGGGGCTTATAGCAGCTTCCGGAGTCAATTGTAATCTTTTAAAGCTTTCTGGGAACACCCAAAGTCTAGCCACGTCTCTCTCAATCATGACATTCCAGTCAAGATTTTGGTTAATAAAACCATAATTGGAAACTGGTTCTAGGTGTCCTATTATAAGGAGAACAGAGTCTTACTGGATTTATGCAAACAAAATATATTGCCATGAAAATAGTAATATTCACTAAGAGTTGCTAAATCCTGGAGGGGTCAAGTAAAGGGGAAAATAAAAATACTTTAAATATTGTTTATAAAGATAAAATTTATCAAATTGCTTTCATAAAAAATAAGTTTACAAGAAAATTCTTGTCCTTCTAACAAGTGAAAAAGAACCAAATTCCAACTCTGTATTAGCTTACTTTTGATATTTATGTTAATTTACTTAATTAAATTCATTCTTCGGCTTACCTGTATAATTTTTTCCCAGGATTTTTCTTCACAAACCTGCAACTTTGTCATCCCTTTTAGTTTGCCACTTCTTAAGGCATTCATAAATAACAAACTTTAGAGTAATTTATTTCTTTTCCTTCAAAAATGTATCTCTGTACTTTACACTTTCTATTATGAAAATCATAGTTTTTTTCTAACTTGATTAAAATCCTTAACTCTTAGAAACCTCAGTTTTTTTAAAGATTTTATTTATTTACTTTTAGAGAAAGGGAAAGAGAAGGAGAAAGATAGGGAAACATCAATATATGGTTGCTTCTTGTGCGCTCCCTACTGGGGACCTGGCCCAAAACCCAGGCATCTGTCCTGACTGGGAAATTGACCCATGACCCTTTGGTTTTCAGGCCAGCACTCAATCTATGGCATCATACCAGACAGGACAGAAACCTCAATTTTTAATGACAACTAAAATGTAAGCAATTATCAATTTTTAGATTGATAACTTTTATGAGCACATTTCATAACTTTTAGAAACATAGGCTCTTCCATTGACAAACATACTCACTTTTAAGAGACATACTTCTAATAAAAGACAAGTTAACAGCTCCAAATCCATTTTCTAGTTTCTCTGTAATAAATATTCAAAAGTAGGTGAACTTAAGACTCCTCTAGCAAATGTTTTAGCATTTTATGTTATTTTAAAATGTCTAGCTATTCAATAAGTTTCTATCAAAATTCACTAATTTAGAAAGAAACAGCTGAAATAAATTAAATTGATCTGCTCAGAAGGGTAAGGTTTTTCCATTTTGATGAGAATTATCTCCCAGAAAATTACATTTTAAAAAATGGCCCAGTTAAGAGTTCTTGAAGAAGAACAGGTATTTATATCTTAAAGGTACAAGGAAAGAAATGAAAGTTCCCCCTGGAAGAACTTTGGTTTCACAAAGCCAATTATCTACAAGATTTTTGAGATAAGTGGGGAAAGTTTTGGGAAGGCAAAAGGATTTGATGGGAATTGTTTCTGGAGTCACACATCCGGCCACGTAAGGACTTAATTTGTAAATAAGGGCAGTTGTTTTTAATATCTTCAAGAATTGGTTTGCCACCCAAATGTTGGCAAAGGGCTGTCAAATCCATTCACCCATATTTGGATTTCTTTTTTTCATCTGGTACATTTTTCTATTTTTCAAGTAGTACTGTTACCAAACAGCAGGTGGGGTCCTGCTGCCCGCCACCACCCGCCACCCTCTAGGCAAAATTCCAGAGGCAAAGGTTTGGTAATAAAGGAAAGGAGTATTTATTCAAAAGCACTTAGTTAAGCCTATCAAGTCACAGCTTTAATCACTTAAACCTATCAATTAAAGCTAAACTCTAACACCTGGGTTCTCCTAGCAATTCCCCTTACTAGGTTTTAGTTATTGTAGGGTTAAGTGGAGGCGGGTTGGCTTCCTCACCCAGGTGTCTGGGTAAGGAAGGGAAGCTGTGCTCTGGTAACCTTGAAGGGGCCTGATACGTAGTGTTCTCATGGCCTTGAAACCGGGTCCAAGAAACTGTTTCCATAACATGAAGTGGGCTCTCATGCACAGAATTTTGCTGTGTTATATAGTTGTCTGGCTGTTTGCCTCCAGTAATTAAGGCAGTAGGGGCTCCTTGCTGTGGGCCGTGCTGGGGAGCAAGGGCCACGACGTGTGCCACGCAGAGACATGCAGGGAGAGATGCAGCTTGCAGCACGTGTGGCTGTGGCTCTCCCACATGTGAATAAAGGCATATCAGACATCCCCACGGCTCTGTGAATATTTTTCCTTCTGCCTGAATACTGTGAACCTGTCATGCCTCGAATAGTTGCGACACAGTTAACTTATTTCTATAGGGTTGGTTTACAAACTAAAACAACATAAGATACAAAAGCTAACACAATTTTAAAATAATGGCAGGCTTCTGCCTCAGATGTGATCCCCTCTACAACACCCAAAGAAGAATAACCCCGCCACCCTCTGCCAGGCCAGCCAACCCCAGGCTGTGCCCGGAGTTCCTTCCCATCCAAAATGCCATCCATTAGGAAACGTAGGCAGCTGTAGCACAATCATCCATCCAGGTATGCTTGAGGAAGAGAGTCTGAGAGCCAGAGCCAGCCAGTCCAGGAACAAGAGAGCCCAAGCCAGCAGCTTGAGAGCCCTTCTTTATTTCAAATCTTCTTGCCCATAACTCCATGTGCTCTAGAGGCATTCAGTTTCTCAGGCAGTCCCATCCTAGACTGTTTACCATTGCCTTGGCAAACTCCTCCTATGGCCCCTCCCGACTTCTCCCCAGTGATCTGATCAGATCTCTCTGTATTAGTACATAGCTTAGGATCATCCTTTAGAGCCATAAAAGCTTGGATATATGAAACTTCCATCCATTTTCTCTTGTGACAGCAAAATAGATCTAGCTGCAAGACAGTATTAAAATTAATGATGCTATTAACTGGCCAAACCTCTCCATGACCCAACTTATACTGGGGCCAGGCTGTGTTGTAAAAGATTAGCCTGTTTCATAAGGGATGTAGGATCAATATTCTCCAAGTTGGTGAGTATGCATCCCAAAATGGGTCTCTCAAGGTACTGTGGACTGCTTCCCTATCTACAAAGATACAGATATGTAACAGGCCAAGAGATAGAGGCATCTCTCCAAATCTCTTGAGTGTAGACTTACCAACTGTCATGGTGGTGATCAGGCATGGTGACAATGAACTTACTCCGCTCAGGCAGGTGAATGTGACTGTACATGAACCTCCTTTCCTCAAGTGAGGCATCCCTACTTGATAGCCTCTGGCCTTAGCTGACCTTACTGGAGGTCTCCCATCATTCCTAGCACCTCTGCTACTGCAGGTGGAAAACTCTGACCTTGAGTCATTGAGCTAGTGGCCTGTTTCCCTGCCTTTTATGTTCCCAGCAGCCCTGGTCTTTTAAGAGGCCCAGTAGGGAGAGGGCAGCTGCCCCTAGGAAGGAAGGGAGGGTCCCTGCTAAGCTGTTCCTGAGGCTCTCAGAGAAGTTAATAACGAACAAAGTATGGTTAGCAAACATTCAATTAGTCTAAAGATTAGTTTTCTTTTGTGGAGGTTCCTTTAAAATATTATTTTTACAGTTTGTTCAGTATCTGACTTGTTTAGTTCTAAATGTATTGCACCTTCATGGAAAAACGATATGTGGGCATCACTGATTTCAAGAAAATCTCACCCTATCAGGTGATTTGAGGTGCGTGCGTGTGTGTGTGTGTGTGTGTGTGTGTGTGTCTGTGTATCCCCCCATAACATTCCCTAGTTGGAAGGGAACAGGTTCTGATTTAAAAGCAGACATTGGTTTCTTGCTTCTGTTTCTTTTCTCTTTCTAAATCCCATTTTGGTTATTTATTTATTTATTTATTTATTTATTTATTTATTTTTAGAGAGGGAAGGGAGGGAGAAAGAGAGAGAGAGAGAAACATCAATGTGGGGTTGCTGGGGGCCATGGCCTGCAACCCAGGCATGTGTCCTGACTGGGAATCGAAACTGTGATGCATTTTTGTTTTCTATAATGCTTCTTAACATGACCTGGCTTTCTACAATAAAAATAGACTCCTCTACAGAAGTGTCCCAGCAAACCCTATTTGGTAATTCTGTTGGTTTGCTCTCAGAAACCAGTAGGTATATTAATTGGAATAGGTCAGAATAGACAGGATCACCTGTTCTAACAGTTAAATTCCTTTGTGAACACATCAGGGTTCTGGAGAAAGCTGGGGAAATCTCTATAACCACTGGTTTCCCTCTGCCTGAGATCAGTTTTTCTCTAAATGAAGCTACCATAATTTTTTTTCTCTAGTCTATTCTGGCCTGGTTTTCCACTGTGAGTGTTCCCTAGGTCGGTAGGGAGCTGCAGTGGAGGATTTGAGAAGAGAAAGAGGAGAGGAAGGAGGAAAGAATAGTGGGTCTGGGCAACAAAGTAAAGGGTACAGCAGGGCAGTTGGAGAAGAGGGAAAAGTGGGGTGGGGTGCTGGCACTGAGCAGCTTCAGAAGTCTTCCGTAGTTCAGAGACAGCCTCTAAAAGTTCTTGCTGACTCCTTGCAGAAAAGAGAATTTATCTGTGCTCCTCCTAGAAGTGTCTAACTTCCAGTGATGTTAAGCTTCCTATTTCTGTAAGTACTTGTAAGTAAAGGCTTCCTTTTTATTGAGTATTTGCAGGAGTATTAATGGGGCCAGGATCTGGGAGTTTTAGCCGTGGAGGTATGATTTCCCATGTTCATTTTAGTTTTATTTGAGATCTGTAGAATCTAAACAAAATTTCTAGGGATACTGTGTAGTGGGTTGAAGTGTGCTGCTTTTGGGTTGAGCTCCAAGGGGCTGTCATCTCCCAAGTCACCTCAACCCTCTTATGTGTCTTGGTTTCTCTCCATGGCTGTTGAATACAGCTGTGAGGGCTGGGAGCGCTAAGTAACCAACCTTTATGTGCGCATCCTTGGATGAGTCAATTACTTAATTACAATTGAGTTGGAATCCCCCATGGGCCTTCTGCACATCATGAAGGATACCCTCTGACACCTCCACAAAGACTCTTAGTCACCTGAGAATACCCGAGTTTCGAGCTGGAGGGAGGAATGTCCCTTACTTTGGAAACAAGCAAGTTCAGGCTCTCATTTATTCAGCAGAAGGTTTTGTTCAAACTTTCAGAAAGCAATTCCAATCAAAACGCCAAAGTTAAGAAACAACCACCCATTTTTTCCCTTGTCCTAAGTTATCTCAATCCTTAACCTTTAGCTTCACCTTAGGGATTAAAACAAAACAAAACAAAACACAACAGCTTAAACAAAGTTGGGGTCTCCTACCATGAAACGAGGAGGTCTGGAATTTCAAGGAAATTCACCCAAGTTAACCTGAGGCAAAGCGAGGAGCTGGTCAGGCACAATTGGACCCTCCTGGTAACAAGCATGGGTCCAGGTCTGCAAGGTCATCCTGATGGGCCTCTTTGGAATCCTGCTGCATTATGTTGTGCTAAGATCATCCAAGTCACGTCACCAATTGGATCCTGTTTTGTTTTGTTTTTTAAACTGGTCTGAGAATCTGGCCTTTTGATTGGATTGTTTAGTCCATTCACATTTGTTATTAATACACTTGAATTTGAATTTATACTTGTCATTGTAGTTATTGTTTTCTATATGCCTCAAATTTTTAAAATCTATTTCTTCTTTATTGCTGTTTTGTATTAATGAAATATTTTCCAATATTGTATTTTAACTTTTAAAATGATTTTATTACTATATGTTTTAGTTAGTTCCTTAGTGGTTGTTTTAATACTTACCATATTCAACTTAATTATCAAAAATAGCTTCAGAATTACATTAATAATTCTAGTGTGATAATAGAAACATCATTTCCAATATAGGTCTATTCTCTTCTTATCATTATTGTGGCTTTATTGTTAGATGTATTATCTCTGTACATGTTATAAGCTCAATAATAGATTGTTATAATAATTATTATTTTGCATTTTCAGGAAGCTGAGAGAAGATAGAAGACTGAGCATATTTATAGTTTTTGTTACATTAGCTACCTTATTTATCATTTCAGGTTCTCTGAATTTGTTTCTATATATTCAAGTTAATATTTAGAGTTGAGTCTTAGCCCAGTACAGTTTTGTTCTCACTCACCTTCTTTTTCTGTTATTGGCAAATATATTCTAGTGCAGTCTTCTCCCCACACCCTCTCTGTTTTGCAACCGATCAAGGCCGGACAGATCCACTCTTCCTCCGGTAGAGGGAAGAAAATGCACGGAGTCGTGGAGATGCTTGGCATGTCTTTATTTATGGGTGGGCATGCCACAAGCTGCATGCCTTGGTCTCAGCTCGCTAAGCTGAAAGAAACACCCAGCCCATGGCCCCCTTGGCCACACGGGTACTGGGCCACTCCAGGGTCTCCCCAACCTCCCCTAAGGCTTTCTCCATGGTGTTGGGGGGGTGCCCCTGCCATCGGGCCACTTCCTCGGAGGGGTCTGGGAGGGCAGGAGGCTTGCAACTGAGTGCCACGGCCCCCTGGGTCTGTCAAGCCGTTCAGACTCCCCTTGGAAGAACCTGGGGTCTCTCCCAGGTTCTCAACCATTTCCCTACTGTGGGGATCCTGTCAACTACACCGATTGTGTTGTCACCCTTCAAGGCGAGGCAGGTTCATGGTATTTGTGCAGACAGAAAAATATTCATGGAGCCGTTGGGATGTCTGGCATGCATTTATTCACGGGTGGGTAAGCCATGCATGCTGCAAGCTGCGTGTCTATCTGCATGTCTCATGTCGTGGCCCCTGTCCCCAGTGTGGCGCCCATCATGACACCTGTCCCCTTGCATGTCTCTCATCATCATCGCCCCCAGCAGGGAGTCCCTACCTGTTTAAGTACTAGAGGGGAACAAAGCCAGCAAGATGCCAGAACATTACATAACATAACATAATTCTGTGCATGCGAGCCCACTTCATGTTACGGGAACAGTTTATCGGACCTGGTCTCAAGGCTATGAGAATACTGGTTATCAGGCCCCCACAAGGCTATGGGAACACTGCTTCCCTTAGTTACCCAGACACCTGGGTGAGGAAGCCAGACAGTGTCTACTTACCCTCCACCTTCTATCCTCTCAAACACACACACAGTGAAGAAGCCTGTCACTCTGTGAGAACAGTGACTTTTGTAGGGCTCTCTGTCTTTCTGGTGACCTGACCACACCCACCTGTGAAGTTCCACTAATTGCTGGGTGATTGCTCTCTGTAAAAACACTCTGGGGAATAACATGCTTCACACACTAATCTAATCAAGTTCAGGCTTCTTTACAGGGACAGTTCCTGAAGTCACTGTTTGAGGTTTATTCAGACTCTTGGAAGGCTCTTCCGATTGTTTCTTTTCTCATTTTTCTACATCAGCTAGTTGGCTTACTGTCTGGCCTAGATCTCCAGCGACTCTATGAGTCTCCTCCCAATTGCCTTTTGCTCAAAGTTCTGTTGTTTCTGGAAGCACCCTTTGGCTTAAACGTTGTACTCTGTTGCAAATGAAGTTGGTTCTTTCCGGAAGAGATTTTGAACTGTTTTATGGCCTGCTTTTCCTCCCAGGAAAAATCTCTGAGCCACAGCTCTGATGCTGGGAGAAGGTACAATAGGTCACTTCTCTCTAAGTGACACCCCAGCTTAAAGAACTGAGCCCTCAGTGAATGTGGGGGTAATGGCTCTGGGTGTCCTTGGCTTGTCTCCCTGCCCTTTGAGCTGAGGCAAGTGTGATTGGGACCTCATTGTTCTCTACCCAAGGTAGAGCCCTTGTCCCATGAGGTGGGGCTTGGTGGAAGAATGAAGTCCCTAACTCTTAGTTGCACTTGCCCAGAACTTCATCTCAGCAACAAGTATCTGGGGAAGGATGAAAATTCTGAAGTCCCGTCTCTCTTAGGAAGACAGCCCTCTACCTGAGAGCTGGAGGGGAGTCAGAACCTTGTGTTTTTGTCTTTGCCAGTCTGGTGGAGTTCTCATATTGTGGAGCTTGGAGTGGGGAGAGAGGATTTTGGTTCAAATACCACAGACTCTTGCAGTCTTATGGAGTTTTAGAAAATATTTTTGAGTAAATGTTTCCTCATATGCTGTAGGACCATACATCGAGCCATTTTAAAATGATTGTTTAGTAAATAATTTTATCAATTTTGCTGAGAAGTAAGTGGGTTGTACTGTCATTCCAGAAGTGAATCAGGAAGAAGAAACTTTGATTCAGTAGAGGCTAGTATTGTCTTTAGCTGAGTGCTTGAAGTACCTTTGGTTGCTAGTGGAAGGCCTAAAATGTGTTCGTGACAACAACAATAATAGTGTCCTTAGATTAGCATCCCAGAAGCGAATTCTAAGATGGAAATTCCTAAGCATTGGGGACCAGGGTGAAGTAAAAGGAGCAGAAGTGGTGCTCCTGTCAGGGAGATAAGCTTGTCTCCTTGCTGGCTTACGGTTCCAAGGTCGTTCCCTCAGCCTTAGCCTTGGAGGGGGTTACAGCTTCTGAAAGCAGGCAGGGCAGTTCCCAACATTATCTCTAACTCTCCTAACTATACAGTAAATTAGATATCATTCCATTTCTATAGGTGAAAAGATTAGACCTGACCTGGTCTAGCTCACTCAGCTTGCTTGTAGAGCTTAATCTTGTATATAGCCTGTCTGACTCCAAGGTCGGTCTTCTGTTTATTAACTACAGAAACCATCCAAGAGGAATTAAAAGAGAGTGAGAAATAAAAGGAGAAAAAAGGGAAGAAAAGAATAAAATAGTAAGCAAAAAGCAGGGTCATGCTTCGGAGTGCCCAGACAAGAGCAATTTTCCCACTGGCCGCTCAGTGGTACAAATGCCCTTGACTTTGGCCTAAACTTTCTCAGATCAGCCTTGTCAGAGCTAAGCAATGCTGAAATGTCTTGATTAATATCAACCAAGGAGTGAGAATATTGCAAACATTGCACATGGGCCCATTTCCCACTCAATATACTTAAATTACTTGGTTTAGCAAGGAGTAGAGCTATTTTTCTAAGCAAGATCCCTGTATGACAAATATTTTCCTTCAAGTTAATGGCCATGGAGAGGCTTTCAAGTGGTGCTACATAACCCCTAAGCCTTGTTGTGGTTCAAGTGCTAAATATTAAGGTGTTACATGAACATCAATTTAAACAGCACCCTGACGCAATTTCTTCAGGAGCTATGTTTTTGTAAATAGAGTACTCATACACCGGGTCTCTCTTTAGTAAGTGACAATGTGATATTTCTTAATAAGAACAAAGTGAAAGAAGACTTATAGACTGATCTATACTCATTGTTCCATATTGTAAACGCTTTCTTCTATCACTGAAGTTCTTTCGTGAAGTAGATCATAGAAACCATTTCAAAACCTTTGCTTTTAAAAATTAGATTAAAGAGAAACTTCCATTCATTAAAAATAAGATCCCAGCCCTAGTGGGTGTGGCTCAGTGGACTGAGCTCTGGCCTGAGAACTGAAAGGTTGCTGGTTCTATTCCTGGTCAGGGCACATGTCTGACTTGTAGGCCAGGTCCCTGGTTGGGGGCATACGAAAGGCAACCAACCTATGTATTTCTCACACATAAATGTTTCTCTCCTTCTCTTTCTCTTTCCCTTCTCCTTCTCTAAAAAATAAATAAAATATTAAAAAAAGAATAAGATTCCCCTTAAATTATGTTAGGTGCCTAACTAAACAGATCTATGCCAGTGAATCTGTAGTTGGAGTTAGATACTACGTTATCACTTTGTTGTGCTACTTTAAAATAAATTAGCAGATAAACAACTCTCTCAACCAGCACCTGTGACCCTAAATGGTACACTATTAGAATACCATAGAAAAATTTGAAAGTGGTAATTTTAATCACAAAACAGTAACTCTCGTATTCTTCTAAAACAGAAGTTATGATTTTAGACCTAGAAAAAAGCAATGCAATCTGACAAGTTAGTAAATCCAAAAATAAAAATCACAAAGATCTCATTGGCATATGACTATTGTGAGGGTTCTAACAAAGATACGTGAGAAAAATTTAGAGCTGTTATATTCAAATGAAATACTTTCTACAATTTCCTCTAACATCTGTGTTTTCAATGCCAGACAAGATTGGTGATATGATTGCACCACATTTTTAATCTCTTGGGCTTCACATTGTTTAAATTTTCCATGCCAGAATATTTTTTAACAGATGACATTTCAATATATTTTAAGGCTCTTTACACAGTTTCTAGGAGAACTTAAAACTGAATCCTCAAAGAGTCAACCAATGAGAGTTCCAGGCAAAATGGAGGCATAGGTAGAGACCCTCTGCTTCCTCACACAAACAAAAGGACGATAACAACCAATCTGAAATAAATAAACAACCAAAACCGTCAGAAAATCAAACTGCATGGAACTCCAACAACTAAGGAATTAAAGAAAAAATCAACCAGAACAACGAGATTGGTAAGGCGGCGGACTGCTCTGGCTGACTCAGAAAAACCTAGGCAATGCAGTGGACCTTGGGGGCGGGGCTGGCTGCTGAGCTTGGTGGGCTGTGCAGGAGGGGCTCACTTAAGGGGACTCAGAGGTGGCTGTGGGCTATAGTGGTTGCAATGGTAGGAGAAGCTTCCAGTCTCAGATGAGAGTCCTTTGAAAAGTGTGCTAGAGACTAGCAGGTGAGCTGCATTGTTCCCTCTCTGCCCCTCCCCCCCATCCCCCCACCCGGCAGCACAGCAAAGAGAGTTGCCTTGCCCAACCCTTACAACCTATCAGCTGCACCAAGACAAGGAACTATGGCCCAGATGAAAGAACAGAGCAAAACCTCAGAAAGAGAGCTAAGTGAGGAGGAGATTGCCAACCTATCTGATGGAGAATTTAAGGCCCTGGTAATCAAAATGCTCACAGATCTGACTGAGCTTGGTTAAAAAATGAAAAAAACAAATGAAAGATACCCAAAGTGAAATAAAGCAGAATGTTCAGGGAACCAACAGTGACAGGAAGAATACCAGGACTCAAAGCAATGATTTGGAACAAGAGGAAAAAATAAACATCCATCCAGAACAAAATGAAGAAACAAGAATTTGAAAATGTGAAGAGAATCTTACAAACTTCTGGGACAACCTGAAATGTTCCAATATCTGAATTAGAGGGGTACCAGAAGGAGAAAAACAACAGCAAGAAATTGAAAACTTATTTGAACAAATAATGAAGGAAAATTTTCCCAATCTGGCAAAGGAAATAGACTCCCAGGAAGTCCAGGAAGCCCAGAGAGTCCCAAAGAAGTTGGACTCAAAGAGGAACACACCAAGGCACATCATTATTAAGTTGCCCAAGATTAAATATAAAGAGAGAATCCTAAAAGAAGCAAGAGGAAAAGAGAGAGTTACCTACAAAGGAGTGCCCATAAAGCTATCAGCTGATTTCTCAAAAGAAACCTTACAGGCAAGAAGGGGCTAGAAAGTATTCCAAGTCATGGAAAGCAAGGACCTACATCCAAGATTACTCTATCCAGCAAAGCTTTCATTTAGAATGGAAGGGCAGATAGAGTGCTTCTCAGTTAAGGTCAAGTTAAAGGAGTTCATCATCACCAAGCCCTTATTATATGAAATGTTAAAGGGACTTATCTAAGAAAAAGAAGATAAAAAAAATATGAACAGTAAAAGGACAACAAACTCACAACTATCAACAAATAAACCTAAAAGAAAAGAAAAACAATGAAAACAAAAACTAAGCAAACAACCAGAATAGGAACAGAATCAGAGAAATGGACATCACATGGAGGAATTTCAGTGGGGAGGGGGGAAGGGAGGAATAAGGGGGGAAAGGTACAGGGAAGAAGAAGCATGGTGAGTAGGCATAAAGTAGACGGGGACAGATAAAAAATAGTATGGGAAACAGAGGACTCAAAGAACTTATATGTACAACCCATGGACATTAACTAAGTAGGGGGGAATGCTGGAGGGTTGGTGGGAAGGGCAAAGGCAGGGTAGAGGGGAAAAACTGGGAAAACTGTAATAGCATAATCAATAAAAATATAAACATAAAAACACAAAACTAAATTCTCCTTAGGAAATTATTTCTTATCTGTACTTATAAAAATAGATTCAGAAATCACAGCTGCATTAAGTGCAACATTTGAAGCAATGATACTACTTAATGACTGGTATCTGTTGATAGATGACTACTTTTGATGTTTAATTCCTTACAAAGTTAGACTGATCTGTAATTCACCATTACTTCATTAACATTTTGATTTTATGGTGCAACTAGAATAGTAGACAGTACTTTATGACAATAACAATATAATAGAATAATAACCCCTACTTTGCATATACCAATTTTCAATATTTCTGTGTGTTTCTCTTAGATCTATTCCATTTGCAGTGAATTTTTATCCTCAGTAGCCCTATTTTCTGCTTCTATGCCCCACAACTCCAGACACAGTCAACTCTTAGGGGAGGGGCTCAGGCTCCATGCATGCTTCCAATTTCATGTCTCCTCTTGTTGCCCTTGGGACTCTGCTCTAGTTACATCCATTCAAAGAGTGTCTGTGAGTGGCTGGTAATACTTCATATTTGCAAAAATCAACAAACTGCCACAAAAAGTCATCAAACATCTGCTATGTACTAGATGTAGTATATGCTTATATTCTGTGTTATAACACACACATACACACATGCACCAATCTTACCACAGAAGACTGAAGCGTAACAATGGTCCCAAGATTGTGAATAAATCAGACATTAGTATTTTCCTGACAACAATATGCTTTCAGATGTGAAATATAAGCATAATAAAAACTTTTTCAAAGTCTACTTATGAGTAAGCATGTAATTATTACCTCACAAGGAACTAAGAAGAGATATATCCAATTTTAGGCAAAGTTTTCATATGGCATTCAACGAATTCATATTATAAAACAGATTAATTGGGGTGTTTACTTATTTTAAGCAAGGGTACTTCACTGACTTTTTAAAAGTGAACTCTGATTTCACCACTGTTATTACTCATTAAATATGAAAAATTCAATTTGCGCACTGGTTGTCTGTGTGTACCTGTTACTATGATAGCTGCATAAATTTACCTATCTGAGCTACTTTCTGAAAAATACATCCATTTGGACAGACTTTTAAATTTAGGTCAAATTATTTTTCAAAGATTTAAAAACATTATATTCAATCCTCTTGTAACATTGAGGGTAGAGAAGAAGGAAGCAGAGGTAACTAATATTTATTTAATATTTAATTTCTCCAGGCTCTTCTTCCTCTGTGCCCCATTTAGCATCAGAACAATTTTTGAGGTGCTCATTCCTGTCCTCACTTTGTAGATCAGGAAGAGAGGCTATAGTCATGCAGCCAGTAAGTACTGGAAAGAAGTTTAGAATCCAGGTCTTTACCTTACAAGCCTTAAAAAGAAAAAAAAGAAAAACTTATCAACCATAAAAAAAGCAAATAAAAAAACCCTTACTTTAGAAAGGAAATAACAAATAAATATTTTTGGATACAAAGGGCCAGATTGTTATACTTAGCTACATGTAAAATAGCTTTTCTTTTCTAGTTAGCTAGCTTTAAGATGAAACAATTTAGGTCCTTGTAAATTGTGGGTTTAGCCTCTTGAAAAACACTGCAAATTTACCATGCATGAAGAAAACAATTCATTGGACCAATTATAGATAACTGGCATATTAAATGCTCAGTTTTTATGAGTAAGCTATGCCAAATATAGTCATTTGGCAGTTGAAGTCTGCCTTTATGTAAATAGATGTTTGCTCTCATTGGTACCATCCCTAGCAATAGATGAGCTATTTGTAGAAAGATCTCAGAGTACCACAGATTGGTCAGCTGTTTGAGTTGGATCTGAACCAACTACCATGTGGCTCCAGTCATCCATTTCGATAGTTAGTACTCTTCATTAGTATTCATTTTTGCTCTGGGGATTCAGTCCCACACAAAGGGTGGGCCCCTGAAAGCATCTGGCTTTCCCCTTTCATGTCTCTGGTCTTGGATATTTTATTAATTGCAGTACAAATTGGCATCATTTACTAGTTTCAAATGCTGTTCAAATGCCATTAGTATAAACACATCTTTGTTCCTGCTTTATGAAAAATCATGAAGTTAAAAATCTCTGGGCCATTATAATGCTGTGTTTTATTTCATTCTCAATATGGAGTAAACATAGCCAATTTCTCAGAATGTGATAAAGATTTTTGGTGCATCACTAGGCATTTTCCTTGTAAGATTTCATCCTATACTGACTTCCCTTTAATCCACCCTGCCGACTCCTGGAACTCCTCCTGTTGCTTCTCTTCAACTTCCAGTTCTTTTTCAATGTAATAGATGTTACATCTATGCCACTTCAGAACTTTCATGTGTCCATATTCAAACAATGTCATGTACTCCCCTTTTACCACTAAGTGAATATGGACCAAGCAGTTACTCAGGCAACTGAGGTATCTAAGCTATGAAATGACCCTTGACCCACTCAATCTCCAGGGTAAAACCTGGAAAAACACTGTTTAGACACAGGAAAATTCTGAAGTGGCAGATGTGACATCTATTACTTTGAATGAATCCTATATGCTAGGGAAAAGCATTAGAGCGTCCTACAACATCCCAGAAGGACAGCAGTCCTAGGCCCCGCCTCAGACCCTGCACGACATAGAAGCCCCATGAGGCATAGAGAAGGACACATTAGGGTGACATATCAGATGTCAGCACAGATGCTGCTTCTCTATGTCAGCAACAACATTCTGGGTCTTGAGATGACATTGCTAGGGTTCATTCATTCCTTGTTTTATTCTTCCACTCACACAATAAATATTTATTGATTGCCTGCTATGTGCTAGAAGCTAAGAATACAGCTCACAATGCTTTCATTGGCATCTGGTGGTCTTTCCCTTTCTCTCCCCAGGAATCATAATGATACCAAAAAGTATTTGCCAAGCATTTGTACTGTGCTAAACACTGTTGTGGTTATTTACATAAGAAAACCTCATCAACATGATAACCTCGCATGGTAGATACTAATATTCCCATTTTATAACTGAGGAAACTGAGACTCAGAAAAACTAGTTGCTTATTTCAAAGTAAGAGGTGGAGCCTTGATGCTGTGGACCCAAGTTCTGTTGCACTCCAAGCTCAGCTGTATTAGTTTTTTCCCTTATGAGTGGTAGAAAACCCTTCTGCACAGAGAATTAAAGTACTTGATGTGCCAGACCCAACAGCCTCCTGCAGCACTTTGGAGCTGTCTCAGCTCTTGTCTAAACAGGACCAAGTTCAGTCTTCCTTCCTTTTCCAGGGCTTTGGCTGCGGAAGGTTTTCCTCCAGAAACCAGTCTTCTTCTCTTATGTCTTTTGCCAAATGTTGTCCAGTTAGTAGATTCAACTATTTTCCTCTTTATTACTTTTCTTGTCTGTGTGTCAACAAATTTAATGCCATTAGTTCTCGCTTGTCTTTTCTTTTCCTAAAATACACTTAGATTTCTTCTTCTATACATGGCTTAAGTTTTCATGCACCATTTCTTGGTGAATATGTCTGCATTACATTATCAATTGTCCTACAAACTTCTACAAGGCTGGGTCAAGTCTGTTCTCTTCTGCCTAAAAGCAATTAATATTGGGCCAGTTATCTAACCAGTGTATGCCTCAATTTTTTTATTTCTACGGACAATTAGTACCTACCTCATAAGGTTGTTGTAAGAACTGAATACAATAATACTTCACATAGTGACTAGAACTTAATAATATATTAATAAGTGTTAACTCATTAACATTGGGGTTAGACTAGGTCTTCTAGTACAATGTTAAATAAGAGTGTGAAAGGGGACGTTCTGTCTTTTTCCTCCTCTTAAGGGAAATGCTTTTAGATTATGCCCAGGAGTATGATTTTGGCACTAGGTTTTTCATATATGGCCTTTATTATGTTGAGGTATGCTCACTCTATCCCCACTTTGGTGGATGGTTTTATCATAAATCAGTGCTGGATTTTATCAAATGCTTTTTCTGCATCTATTGATATGATCATGTGATTTTTGTCTCTTGTTTATGTGAGAAAACACAGACAGTGAAATTTCAGATATCTTGTATAGCAATATTTTTGCTTATATATCTCTTAGGGCAAGGACAATAAAGAAAAAATAAACAACTGGGACTACATCAAGTTAAAAAGCTTTTGCACAGCTAAAGAAACCATTATGAAACTGAAAAGGGGACAGACTGTGTGGGAGAATGAATTTGCCAACAATATATCGGACAAGTGTTTAATCTCCAAAATATATAAAGAACTTATATAACTCAACACTGAGAAGACAAATAATCCAATTGAAAAATGGACAGAGGACCTGACTGAGGGAAGACACTTCTCCAAGGAGGACATACAGAGGGCGTAGAGACATGAAAAAATGCTCAACATCGCTAGCCATCAGAGAGATGCAAATTAAAACCACAATGAGATATCACTTCACACCTGCCAAAATAGCTATCATTAATAAATCAACAAACAACAAGTGCTGGTGAGGATATGGAGAAAAGGGAACCCTAGTGCACTCTTGGTGGGAATGCAGACTGGTACAGCCACTGTGGAAAACAGTATGGAATTTCCTCAGAAAACTAAAAATGGAACTGCCTTTTGACCCAGTGATTCCACTGTTGGGAAGATACCAGAAGAATCCCAAAACACCTATACAAAAGAATTTATACACCCACAAGTTCACAGCAGCACTATTTATAATAGCCAAGATTTGGAAACATCCTAGGTGCCCATCAGTAGATGAGTGGATAAAAAAAACTGTGGTACATTTATACAATGGAATACTATGCAACAGAAAGGATTCCTGTCTTTTGTGACAGCATGGGATGGAACTGGAGAGTATTATGCTAAGTGAAATAAGCCAGCCAGTGAAAGACGAATACCATATGATCTCACTTATAAGAGGAGTCTAATGAACAAAATAAACTAATGGGCAGAATGGAACCAAAAGTATAGAATCATGGAGTAGACTGACAGCTGTACATGGGGAGGGGGGAGGGGGGGACTTTGAAAGAAGGTGAAGGGATAGTCAAAGAACATACATGAAGGACCCATGGACATGGACAATGGCAGCGCACTGGATGGAGGAGGGCAAAGGGAGAAAAAGTGGGACAACTATAATAGCATAATCAATAAAATGTATTAAAAAATTAACATTGGGATTTGTTAGAGCATGTCAGTCACTTCCATCAGAACAGGCTCCTAGGAGGCATAAGACCTGATCATAAACCCCCCCACAGGGGAGCTGGATCCTGATGAAGGTACATTTTCCAAAACTTACAGTCAAGTTCAACCAGACACATAGTTGGCAAGAGGAATGACAGTGAGACAGTAGGGAGTTCTCACATTTGAGCAAGACACAGCAAAGAAGACTTGAGGAAGATTTGTCAAGGGATATGAAGGCTCCGTTGTCTAGGCTGATTTCTTGAATAAGGCCTTCAATCATTCAGAATTAACCTTGGAAGAAGTCCTAGGAAGAAACAAGAATGTAGGCAAGTGACCAAAAACTTGAGAATGGGCAGAAGCCAACTGTAAGGCACAGAGGTTGACACCAAAACTTGGAAGTGCAGTGAAGGCCCAGATAGCACAAGTGGAGATAGTCAGGCTCAGATTAAGGGGAGCAACATAGAACCCTAGGCTGTGAGGCTGAAACAGTCCCAGTCCAGGCTAGGGACCCTGCCAGCTGGTGAGGACCTGGATCCAGATCCAGTGATTGTGGGCGGGGAGAAATATATAGAGAGGTGAGGAACTGGGCTGAACTGTATTTACATAGGCCTTTTGTTGTGGTACTTAATTAATGTCTTCTGCTGCTACTGCGAAGCATTGTAAAGATAATGAAAAATAGATGTGAAGGTGATTTAAGGTTTTTAAAAAATCTTTTAAATGTCAGATGTTGTGGTTGTTGCTTATCATCATACTTTTTCATGACAGCAATGCTATTTTCCATTTAAATTCTTGTGTTTCTCAATAATTTAGCCTGAATAATATTTCCACTAAAATAAATACAACTGGTATATTGAATACACATGGTTTGAGAGATGCAATAAGAAAAGCAATTTAGTTTTTGCCTCCCACTGTCAGTTTAAAGTGTATTCAGTAAGATGAATGTTTTCCTTGCTGTTTGAAAAGTTCAAGAGGATTTAACGGAAAGTCCTATGGTGGCTTTAACTTGCAAAACAGAGCTTGATTCAGAAATTAGCGTGTTTAGTCTAAATTTTTATTTTTATTTAAAGGTAAGCTCTCTGTTTCTCTCCCCCTTTTCTATTTCCAGCTGCTTACCAGCAGCCTTGGCAGCATGGGATTGTGGGTTGCTCCTCTCACCTAAGCAACCTCGGGTTTCTCCTGAATATTATACTACCAGTGTATAACTCAGGGAGGGACAAGGGGAAAAGACCAGAAAGTTTTTACTTGATCCATATTTTCGTTATGTCTTTTTGCTCTCTGGGATGGCTGATGTTTAAAGCTGCCTTTTTTTCCCCTCTGGGACCATCTTGAATCTTTGACAGTTCACCTGCTGGGCCCCTCTGACCTAAACTCCCCCAAGGTGAGCAGCACACCCCATCTTGCTGCTACCAGTATTCCTTTGCTTCTAGTTTTCCACTGGTTCAGTCCAAGCCCAGACCATGCTGGGAACTCTTGCCTTTTGGCCAAAGCCCTGGTTGAGCAGGTGGGATCTCTTTTAAAATGAGTCCAGGACAAGGTTCTGTTTACCAGCTCTCATGCTCTGTTGATGAGCCAACAGCAGCAAATCTTTCAGATGTCCCTCTGTCCTGATGCTCAGACCCATAGCTACAGTATCCGGCTGTTGTCCTCAGACTTGTGTCACACCCCAGCACAGTGTGGGTTTGAAGGGTGGCCTTGACTGATAGCTGTGGTTGTTGGCAGGAAGCTTCAGTTACTGACCATGTGGAATACTCTAGGGATTGCTCTCGATGTTCCTCCTTCCAGAGTGAGTGGTCTAAGAGAGAAAGAGAGTGGGGAGGGCAGGGAGGGAGAGAGAAAGAGAGAGAGAGAGTGAGAGATCCCCATAAAGAAGCTTCAAATTTTTGTCATCTAATTTTGGAGGAAATACACCATGACTCTGCCCTAAGTTCTTGGTCACAAACCTACCCTGGTAAGTAATGGGAGGAGACTACAAAAGACCACTGGGAGACAAAGATCATCACTGGGCATTCTGGGAAGCTGACTCACTTCCTCTCCTACTCTCACCTCTTCTTGCAGCCCCATTCCAGTATCAACCAAAGTCCCGAATCTCATTGTCTCAGTCAGGTCCAGGCTCCCTGGGTGTATTTCTTTAGGTACAGTAGCTCAGTGACAGTGTCTCTTGGTCTATACACCTGTGAACAAAAGAGACAACTATCAGTCCTTCTTAAAAAATCCAATAAACAAGAGTGGGAAAGGCGCAGCATAACTGGGGTAGATATTCCTGTACGAAGCGGGAAATGGGAGTCACTGCTCAAAGCAATTACGAAACACGGTCAGACGTGCTTTGGAAGATCCTGGATTAGGTGTCTGGGCCTGGGACTAATTCCTTATGGTTCTCAGGGCCTTTTTCTAGGCTCTCGGCATTGTCCTCTGAGTCATCCTTCCTTTTAATGAAAGATAGCATGTGTTACAGCTGAGCAGTTTTACCAGCCTGCTTCCTTCCTGTGGAATTCACTAGTCCAAAGGCCACTTTTCATTAAGCATAGTCTTGCATTCGCAGCAAAAAGGGACAGCTCCTATTCTTACTGAGGGTTTTATCTTGTGGTTTCTTTCTCTCAGATTTGTGGTAAATGATAAGTGAGCAAAGGGTTCACATCACCTGCCTTTTATTATAATTACTTCTTCTTTGTTGACTTCTAGTTAACTTTGAACAATCTATTTCAACCCAAATAATTCTCTTATAAAGTCTATTAGTTTAAAAAAATAAAAAATGATATAAAAGTCACAATTAAGTATTATTATAGACATGGCATAGACTTGGTATAGTTGTAGCTTTCAGAGAGATACAGAATTGTTTTAGAATCGTGCCAACTATGTAATTTTTATTCACATTTTTAATTTTTTTACATAGATGCAGAGCAAGGTAGTATGAGTTCAATAAATATAAGTAACATTCAATGATCATAACAGGTAGGAATGATTCTAGAACAGTTATGTTGTTATACACTGTTTTGGCAGGAACTGGACTTCATCAGGAAAATCGGGGATAGAAGAAAGAAGCTTACTCCATTTTTCCCCAATATATCCACATGGGCTGTTTGAACTGAGTGTTCAACATCAGGTCCTAGAGAAAAAGAAAAGAAGCCTATTTCCTAAGGAGAGTTGACAAACAGGAAAAGTACTGCCACTGATTGACTTTTTAAAAACTAATTTACCCTTCTTGGCCCTGGCCAAATATTGTTTAGGGTTTGGAAAGAACTAAGCACTGGGCTGTACTGGATCTCACAGCCTGGAGTCAGCTATTCTGCACCTCTCTCATCGCCCTCTTGTGTCCAGAGTTCAGTCTTGCAGAATTGCTGGCGGGTTTCTCACAGTTCCCTCTTGCAGAGTTACATCAAAAAATAAAGAATTCTGTTCTCCCTCTCTTTCATCAGTAAGTAAAAATTTAAAAATAAAGGATTATTGCTTACTCTTACAACCAACTCACTTGAAGTGGGGACCTAATTTTTATGAATTCACCTGCTTTATGTGTTCAACAGTTGTTTTCCTCATGCATGATAATTATAAGCAGAAATTTAAGAAATCCCAGTATAGGTAGATTGACAAAATCATAAGCTTGTCGAAGATTATAAAATTAATAAAATCTCTAATTTTCACAAGTCAGTCAATTATCATGACATTGCTGTATATGAAACAAACTACAGCCATTGAAAATAAATAATATCATTTGATAGACAAAGATACCTGATGGTGATTTGTAACAGTAAAGAAAGAGGAACTTCCTAAGCTTGGTTTAGTGCTCTGCTGTTGCTGCCTTGACACTCTTAATAATTTTATCCTGAAACTCATGTTTTGTAATTGAAGTCAGAGGGGATAACAAGCATGTGCATAAGTGGAGGAGAAAGGCACAATGTGCATATTTAATTTTAACTTTGTACTATTGATTTCTAGTTCAATTCCGTTGTGATGAGATAATATGCTCTGTGTGACTGCAATTTTTGTAATTTGTGCCTTGTTTAATGGCCAAGCAAGTTAGAAAAATAAAAGGCTAACTGAAGTTGTTTGATGCAGTGTTTTGTACATCAAGTAAGTACTGTGTTGTTCAAAAGTTCTCTAGACTTAATAATATTTTTGTCTGATTGTTCTAGTTAATGAGAGAGGCATGCTAAACATTCTCACTAAGCTTATGGACTTAGGTATTTTTTCCTTGAAGATTGATCAATTTTTGCTCCCTATCTTTTGTGGCTATATTATTGTTAGATACGTACAGATTTAGAATTATTGTAATTTTGTGGTGAATTGAAATTTTTATCAGTATATGGTACTCCTTATCTATAGAAGTGCTTTTTCTCTTAAAACCTACTTTTTCATATTAGTAGAGCTATATCATTTTTATTTTTATTGGAGTATGAGTATTTATGGTGTATCATTTTTCCATCATTTTAACTTCAATTTTTTTAATTTTTTACATTTTAGAATGTATCTTTTGTGAACAAAATAATGTGGATTTTTAAAAAAATGTTGTTATCCAGTCTCACAATCTTTTTCTTTTATTAGAAACACTTAATCCATTTACATTTGATATCATTATAATTACTGATATACTTAGATTAAAGTCTTTGATTGTATTATTTACTTTTCATTTTTTCATCTATACTACATTTTTTTCCTCCTATCTTACCACTTTTGGGGATCGATTTTTTAAAATATTCACCTCATTCTATAGATCAGGAATTAATAATTTTACTGTTCTAATATTAATTAGAGATTATAATATACATTTTTGCTTATTAAAATATAACATTTTTTCTTATTAGTGGGCAATTCAAAGAGCAGAATGTTTGAACTTTATTTACCTTCCCTCCCAATTTAAATGTTTTTGTTATGATTTTAATTATCTATGCAATTTATTTTTTTTAATTTTTTTTAAAATAATCTTTTTTTTTTAAGATTTTTATTTATTTATTTTTAGAGGGGGGGGAGGGAGGGAGGGAGGGAGAGAGAGAGAGAGAGAGAGAGAGA